>VXBA01004393.1:1686188-1688688 GCA_013399895.1 Serilophus lunatus | reverse complement strand
TTACGGAGGAAATAATAGCCATTTCCAATGATAATACACAATTTTAGCACCTACGCTTGGCTGATTTAGGTGGTCGGCTAACATGTCAAACAGCCTGCCTTAGTTAGGTGAGCCTTTAATGGGTAACTGGCAGACTCTGGCAGCCTTATTTCTGTTTTAGATTTGGTTTGTCATTGGATATCCATTACCTGCCATTCATCTTTGATCTCTTTGGACAGGCCTGATCAAAAGATGTCATTTGACCTACTCCACTTGGCAGAAACTTGTATGACTCTCATAAAGGGGGCACCCCAGCTATAAATAAAATGACATTATTATTTTACTGTCCTATCATGTAGAAGAGACAATTATGATAATGCAGTGTCTGTCACTTGGAGCCCAGCAAATTGCTAGCTCTCACGCAACTGTTTAGCTTTCTTATTTGTTTTTTGTCTGTTTTCCTCCATTTCAAGTTGAAAATAAAACAGAATTGAAATCACTAATGCTCTGCCTCACACTCTGACAGTCTCAGGGTTTCCTTTTATGGGACTGACGTGCAGATGTGACCATCAGACTATTTGTCAGTGCTGGGTGGTGGTTAAGTGCTGTGTTGGCAGCACATCCCAACAATGGAATCAGGTTTATACTTCATTTCCACCTCTGCGCACAAGTGCCTATCTGAATGCAGAGCCGGTAGACATTACAACAAACAGATACAATCATGGAGAGGGTTTATTGTATCTTTAATAAAGCAACAATAGAGGAAATGTACAAGCCCTTTCTCTCCTGCCAGGGGGCTTGGGCATGAGAAGGGGGGTCTGGAAGGATGACAACAAGCCAACTGTCAGGATGCTGATTGTCTTTTGGTATGTTTCTGAGTGGCACGTATATCCCATTCCAATGCCTCCATGTCTCTAGCAAAGCACACTGTGTGCATATACACATATGCAGGGACTAGAGCACATCCAAAGCGCTGGTCTGATCCTTCCATGCGCATGTGAGTGCACATAACCTGACACTAACAAGCTGCTTGGCCTCTGGCCTGAACCTCTGTACAATCTCTCAGATAAAACTCCTCTTACTACATGCATCCTTCCACCACTCATGATGTTTTCCTCTGTCTTCTCCAGAGAGAGGTTCACAGCAATGCTATTCAAAGCACTGGGCCAGCAGGCAAAAGCTGCCCAACTGCAGGAGTCCCTCTGCTCCGCACAGCACTCGAGTCCTGCTCTGCTTCCACAACACACTCCACAACAGTGCAGAAAAAGTCACTAAATTAGTTATCCATTTCCTCTTGCAAAATATTTGACAGTTGGTCCATAATTCACTACAAGCATTCACTATGGGTAAACTGCAAAATCAACATGACTAGTGAGCAAAATCATGTGTATTTTCAACCTCCTTGGGTACAAGAACAGTCCCTTAAGACTCTACGTACAAAAATATCTTCATTTTGTACTTGTTCTACTTCGTCTTATACTGGCTTGATGTGCTGCTGCCAGTAAACAGATCTCTGACAGAGATGCTTAGAGCAAGCTAAAAACTGTTAAGGGCTTGTAAATACCAAATAGTTACTCCTCATTAATTATTTGTAATTAATTATTCATGATTAATTTGTGCCAGAACAGGAATGTTTTATTCTGAATTAATTTAATTCATTTCAAAATTGCTACTTTAAATTGCCACCCTACCATAACGTGATATAATCTCTCTCTGTAGACAAGCCCTGAAATATTAAAAAAGCATTTAAAACAAAGGAAGAGCGGCATGTTCTCTCGCAGAAACACACGATGCCTGCTGTTTTTGCAACATACTTTGTCTGCTCATCCAAAAACAACCTGGACAAAATGGAGCCTCTCCAGTGGCCTTGAAAATTTTTGCAATAAAAAATGGGGAAAATATTTCACATCAAACTTGGAAGTGGCTTGAAATAGAAGGTCACAAATCTACAGTTCCTTGAACACAGATCTCACTGGTGCTACACATAGAGAAACTGAAAACAAGGTTCTCAGACATGGCTACAATGAGAAACACAAGTGATCTGGGTATCAGTAAGAAGCAGCAACAAAGTAATTCCAGAAAGAAAAACAAAGAACTAGAATTGTTAGGCATTTTTTAAAGATGGAAAACACCTAGATCTTTTTCTCATGAACTTGAGGATACGACAAAGAAAGCAGATGGTAGGACTTAATAAAATTCAAGTACATTTGGCAGCACAGCCTTTTCCTGTTGCAATAGCACACGTTATTCTTCCAATGCGTCACAAAAGGGTGCCTTCAACATAGCACAATTCTTTCAAGTACATTTCTTTATTACAAAGTTTAGCTTCTCAATGACATCTACCAAAAAGAGGAAAGATACACAGACCACTAACCTCTCCTGTTTGAGTTTTTACTGAAATCCTCAGAAATTCTCAGAAACCCTCCCAGAAATCCTCAGCACAGATAGGAGTTAAAATAGGCACTAGGCAATACTGCTACAGAGTGACCTGGACCATCCTCACCTATTCCTGCTTTTCAAA
>VXBA01004393.1:1656188-1681188 GCA_013399895.1 Serilophus lunatus | reverse complement strand
TAATTGTGGTGGTTCTCAAAGATCTTGAGGACATAAAGAATGTTCTGTTCAGTTATGTCTGAACACACATTTTATCTACATGAGAGTTTAGAAAGATTCGTCCCTCAGTTAATGTCTGAACATGTGTAGTGTATAAATGCACATTGATATTAATAGTTAAAAGGAAAATGATGGATGGAAGTGGACTAATCATGCATATTATTTTTAAAAATAACATCTGCGACAGCTCTTCCTAACATTTCAGCTACACGGCTTTTACGTAAGATCTCCTATTTCCTGCCACACTGACCATATTGGAAAGGACGGCAAAGATTACAGGAGGCTTGTGAACTACGTGCCGAAATTAAAAGCAAAGGATGTAAACAGGATGCGTAATTAAGACACCACTGAGCCAGACATCATGACTGCTGCATGACATAACACGTATAGGAACATAACATTAGCTGGAGCTGGCTTCCCCTCCACCCCTCCCGCTCCTTTTGTAGCAAGAGAAAAACTGTGCAGGCAGCATGTATAACGTTCTTCAGATAACCTCTTCTGAGCTCAAAGTGTAGACTGCTCACCAGATCCAAAGAAACCCATTAAAATATAATGCTAAAGTAAAGATAACATAATGAAAATGCATCTACGTACATCTTCCCTTGGAAAAAAAAAATCTATCTTTTATTATTATTATTTTTTGCTTGGAATTGCCTTGATTTTAATAAGGCTGTCTAGTACACGCAGCCACATACAGCACACTCGTATTGACTCGCGTGTACGTACAAACTATACTGTAGTACTGTAAATGCTCCCTTTACCAAAATCAATTCAAAGATACAAAACAATCTATTGAAGAGTTTTGCAGCTGGCTTTTGAACCACTTATAAAAGACAACACACAGAAAAAATTAACCCCTGTGGCTCTATTAGGAGCAGTATAATAAATGTGCATTTAAAAGATCTATAAACACATATTTATCTGCAAAATGTTCTTGCATAAAACTGTTATTGAAAAGGCTTTCATTTTATCTTTGTGTTATTGTAATTTTATTGAATTGCTTATTCATTCTTTGATATTGTGTTTTAATGGTATTATAAATCTGTTTTATGTCTGATAGGAGCCTCATTGTAAACTGATATAACAGATAATATGGCAATTCACCATAAAAATTCTAAACCAAAAATGCAGATCAGAACGCAAAGAAGCACTTTAATTCATTCTGGGTTTCTTTTCATTTTATTTTTTAATTATTTTTCATGTTCTGGTTGCCATCTGTTGATAAAAGATGGTTGTACAAAATTCACAGTACTACACAATGGGAACTTTTTTTTGTACAATTCTATTCATAAAAAGGGGGAAAAACAGTATAAAAGCATTGCACCCCTTCAGACTAAGGATTATTAGCTGGTACATTGTATGGATTGATATAAATGATCCACTTTTGGAATTAAATCTTTTTTTTTATTTTTCCAGATGATACTTATTTTGGGTAATTTTTAGTATCATGAATAATAGAACAAAAAATTCACTTTCTGCCACATCTTCTATTATTCTTGTTCTTTTATTTAAAACAATGTAAGACAATTATGATAAAAGATGTATCAACATATAGCAGCAATTATGTCATAAACCACCTTCTGCTCAGAAACTTAGCTGAAAGTTCATTCAGTCAAGTATGTGAGCCTGCCAAATCAAGAAAAATAAAAACTCTATTAACAAGAGCCTGTTGTGAAAGAACCTGAGGAGTGCTGATATGTGCATAATCCTGTAAACACAACCCAAATGCCTCAGCTCTCATTGACAGAGTATTTACAGCCCTCCCTGGCACAACTACACCTCCACACAGTGACCGTGTATGTGGCTGAACATGTATGAATGTGTCCATGCACATTTTTTATAATTAGTGTTTTGTTTGTATTGATCATTTGATCTAAAAATAGATGTATTTTGTTCATGAACTAACACTTTCCTTAAGGCAGAAAAATAAATAGGAACATGCCTGCAGAAATAATACGTTATTAACATGAAAAACAACAAGAAAAGTACCTCTTGTAAAACACACTGAAGAACAATGCTTGGCAACAGGCTGAGGAGCACTTGGTTTTCATATGATTTCTAAAAGTAACCAGTCATGCTGTCATTAAAGAAACACCACTGAGAAAGCAACAGAAATGTGCCCACAAATATTAAAGAAATTTATTTTTCAATCTTCTAAATAAACTTCTAAAGGAAAACCTTTTTTTTCTAGCAGAAAAAAATAAAAAAAAAAAATCAGAAGGAATCCTACGTCCTTATATACCAATGCAGCACTAGAGCAGACTTAAAACCAAAGCAAAAATGCAAACAATAAAATTCAAGAATTTTGGATTATCAGCACCACAGCAAATATTAAGTTGTACAACGTACAAGTTCTTCTGTGGGGGGCAGAGAGTCACTAAGTCAGGACACACACTGTGGCACAAGAAATAAGGCAGTTTAATCTTTGAATTTTAAATTTCCTTGCTTATCTTGGTTGAATCACAATCAGGCTTGACAGAGAACTGGTGCCAGCCTTTCCTAATGCACCTTGATAAAGAAGAGGAGGCAAAGAGCGAGAGGAGAAAAAACTGCACATATGAACCACAGCTTTATGTATAAAATACATCCCTTACTGTAACACACATAACAGCCTTGTTTGGAAAAATCATGAAATTTCAGAAAGAACAATCCGGCATTTACACAAGTATCAGAAATCTTCTGCAGCCTAGGCATGTGTCTGCCTCTTCCCACAGCCTGCATTACATACAACTGTATGTAAGGAGTTTTTTCAAAGCATGGTTCAAGATATTATTGCTACTTTAAGTTAAAAGAGCCATTGGGTGTTACTTTGATTTGAATACAAGTGGAAGGAGTTTTGAGACAGCACAGTGCTGATATCATCTCTCCCTGCAAACCCTGCCTGGAGCCAGGGGAGCATTCATGTAAATACTTGTTTACAGATTTCTAACACATATATGCACACATAACAAAAGTTCTTAAGGCAAGCCATGCCTTTCATCTCTCTGCTCACAGAGGACAGCTCAGGTCTGTGGAGAGTCACAGCTCCCAGGGCTGAGGGTGCAGCAGCAGAGGCAAGACCAGCTCCTGCCCTGCAGCAGCTCCCAGTGACCATGGAGCGCTTTGGTGGGGAACACACAGGAGTCTCCTCTTCCATACACCATGTCCACAGGGACACTGACCCCCAAATCCACCCTACTGATCAAAAACATGAATTTACAACTTGAGGACCTGCTTTGAGAACACCTATTTTGGTAGTATTGATGAGCCTCGCCAGGCAGCTGTTGCACTTAGGCAACTTTCTATGAAATTGGTACAAGTCTGGAGCATGGAAAGGCTCCAGGATGAGGCACAAATCCACATATCGTTCATCTGAGTAGCTCCATGAGCCTTCACAGCTATTAAAGTCCATCACATCCAACTCTAACAAGAGCAAATAGCCAGGCAACCTACGTGACTGTATCTTGATACATCACACAATAGCTTCATTTAGCTTAATGCAATACATTACAAAGGCAGCACAGAAGTTAACATTAGTCAACAACATAATGGACAGATAAGTGTCTCACCATGGTTAAGAACATACACAGGTTCCATTATAAGCTCTATTTTTAGCCCCTCCTTTGCTCCCTCCTCTCAATTTGTATGAATAGCAAAATTGGTCTGCTTGAAAATACTAAGCTTAAGTCGAAGGAAAAAAAATATTCCTGAGAAGTCATGGGAAAAATGGACAACTTATTTTAAATTAGACATCACTCTGGATTCTGTAATAAAATTGTAAGGACACCAGGGGAATGCACAATTTTCCATTTGGTACCTGGCTATAATTCACCTTTAGGTTCATCCTGGGAGAAGCTATATTTTATATTGAAAAAATCTGCCTTTTGGATGCTGAAAGGTCCTACCTTCTTGCCTCTTTTTACCATTCTTTTCAAGAGTCCTGGCCATTACTTGGGGCAATGGACATGTTGCAAAATAACAGATAAATGCCTTTTTCCCTGCTGTCAAATACTCAAGATACTCTTATATACAGACCTATTTAGTAAAGTTTCTCAACTAAAACCACCACTGTGCATTACCTATTCTGTAAGCTTTATCCCAAATGTTCCTTGAGATATGCAGGTAATTATGTGGTAATTCTTATAACAAATGAAGGCAAAATAATTTTCAGTATATAGGACTGTTCTTAAGAAGCATAAACATATAAATACATTGATCCATTTTATTATCAAGAGAGGTTAAAAAATTGCAGATCCTTCATTTTCTTTCCCGAAACTGACTTGAAAGAAGATTTAAATGCAAAAAGGAGATGAGAGTTTAGCTGCGACACTTGTTATGTGTCCTCAACAGAAAGCTTAAAGAGTATGCTCCATGAATTGTGCAAAACTTGAATAAAAACTAATAGTTTTTATATTGCACTTCTATAGTCAGAAATCTAAGAAAACCCTACCAGAGATCTGAGCTTGTGAGATATAAGTAAAAACTCCGTGATGAGAACTAGAGTTCTCAAGTTTACTCCAAGCTCTGATCTGCTGTATGACTTCATCCCTTTCACCTTCTCTTTTTTTGTAATTACTGAAACAACCAATAAGCTCCACCACACACCTTTAGGTCAAGTCCCTTGTAGGTTTAAAAGCAGCTCCACTGATTTTAATGGAATTGCATACTAATGCAGAATCTGGCTTTCATATTGGGATGTTATAATTAATTAATGCTTAAGAAATTCTCTGCAATCATCTGTAGTAATAAGATACACAAGTGCAGTTACTGTTGACGTTTTGAAAGTACCCAGGAAAAAAAAAAATCAATATACAGTGTTCATAATCTGCAAATGCTGCAGGTGGTCTCCTCATGCCAAAAAGACCATATGGCAAAGGTGACACAAATTCTGCGTGTCTTCCTATGGTTATTGTCGGAAATGCTGGCCTTTACTAACACAAAACTTCAACTTTTTCAGGTTTCCTTTGATACTAACACAACACCACTGATAAATCCATCCTCAGATGGATTTCAGTTCTCAGCCGAAACACTGGTTTCAGCCTGTTTCGCTCCACCTGCCTTCTAAGGAATGCAGGAGAAACAGCACTCTGCACTGTGGATCAGGCTTGGCTTTGTCCACCATGAAACAGAAGGTGTGGAGAGAGCAAGAACATCTGCATGGTACCCATCACCACCCACCTGCATTTACTATTCCTGGTACGATCCAGAGCTACCCAAAAATGGCCTTCAACAGCACTCATGGTTTAACCCCAGCTGGCAACTAAGTACACGAAGATACTTACTCATACCCTTAGTGAGATAGGAGGAAAAGCCTACCAGGTAAAACTCCTGAGTTGGAATATTATTAAATAATAATAAATAATAGTAATAAGGCAGCAACAACAGAGAGAGGAAAATAAAACAAAACCCCTCAAAAGCCCCAGCCTGTTTTCAAGCAGCAATCGGTGGCCCCTGGCCAACTCCCCTCGTTTATACACTGAGCATGATTTTCTATGGTCTGGAATATTCCTGTGGCCAGTTGGGGTCAGCTGTCCTGGCCATGCTCCCTCACAGTTCCTTGTGCCCCTCCTTACTGGCAGAGCATGGGAGACTGAGAAGTCCTTGACTTGGCGTAAGCACTACTTAGCAACAACTAAAACATCAGTGTGTTAGCCACACCATTGTCATCCTAAAATCCACACAGCACCGTACCAACTACTAGTAAGAAAATTAACTCTATCCCAGCCAAAACGAGGACAGCAGAAATGATTAATGAATTTGTACTGACATACTTGCACAAACCAAGCTTTCCTGTTAAAAATGAAATTACTTTTCATACTAAACTCAAACAATGTACACAGCAAGAACTGAAACATGATGGTTTATAAAAATCAGGATCCCTTTTCATAAACTGCATGTACGTAACTATTTATCTAAAACAGATAAACTTCACCTTTGTGTATTTTTAAAAACTAACTTTTCCCTTTGAAGTTGAGATTTTCAAAGGCTCATGGAAGTTAAACGCTCAATTCTTAGCGAAATTAAAATGAGACTCGAGTAGGAAAATTCCTTAGAATTGGCTAAAAAAAAAAGGCAGCAGTCAACAGGATTTTCAAACTTTCTTCTACCAGCATTCAGCTCAGAGTTATACAGACAGGTAATGAATTGCTGAATGCGGCACAAAAGCCCTGCAGGAAGTTTTGCTGAGGCAATGGGCACTGTCAAAATATTCCACCTCACCTCATAACATGATGTTATATAATTTTTTTTTTTTTATTTTTGGTAAGTAAGAAAAAAAGGTAACATTTAGAGAAAATTAATGTTGACTAAATTATTGTGCAAGCTCTTCAAGACAAGGCCCATGTCCTCATACAGTTTGCAGCTGTATTTAGTGCAAGAGGACCTTGTTTCTGAGCAGGGCCTCTGATTACCACTGCAATGAACATAAAGAATAACACTAGGTTCAGACATAAAGAGTTGTTATAATACACCCACACTTTGTCAAGGTACTGGACATCAAAGGAAACACAAAAAATAATGCAGAAATGATAACTGCTGTTAGATTCTGTGAACGGTCCATTCTTTTATCACACAGTATTACCCACACAGCATCAATTACTAATCTCCTAGACACTACAAGTTCAAAGAAAACCAGGGAGGTAGGAAAAAGAGAAGTTTAAAAACAGGGCCCATATTTGCTTTTGGCGAAAAGCACATCATACTGTTCATTCAGAAGACCATGAAGAAAGTAAACATCTGGGAGTATACAAAGAATGATCCCAGATAAATGAGCTGATTTTGACATTCTAGCATGAAAGAAAGCAAAGAAATCATAATTTTATGAGAATATTTGTCTCATGTGGATAGTTAAGACAAATGCTGATGAGATGTCCCTAAACATTACACAGGCATCATCAATTACCTGTTAAAAAAATAATTAAATAAATCACAGTTCTTGAACATTATTTCTCAAAAGGAAAAAAAAATTTTCTAGTTACCTACTGCAGTACTTGCTGAATAGAAACACCTTTTACATTATTTCCCTTGCAGTAGCTGCACAGGAGTATTGCAGCAGTGACCTCTCATTTTATAAGCATCTCTCTGTACCTGTAACAGCAGCAAGTTCAGAAAGAGCACTGTGGAACAAATTAAATACCCACATTTCAGCTATTTAAGCTGTGAGGCATAATCACTGAATAAAGTAAAACCTCTAGTACATGGAAGAAAAGAATCCCAAATAGCTTTGTCTCTCTGAAATGCATACCCTGTAATGTAACAATTTTATAGGGATATCTTACACATTAAAATCCATTGTTGGACACAGAAAAAATAAAACCTTCAAAGCAGAAGCAAATTTGAAACGTAGTTTTTTCTTATACTAGTATCTCTATTTTGAAACCAGTTCATAAAACACTTCATGGCACAAAGGAAGCCAAAATAGTGTTAGTGTATCCTTCTAGAAAGATAAACCTGCAACATATCCTAGCGTCTGAAATCAAACATCTGCATTATTTGATCTAATGCTATTAATAAACATGAAAGCTGTGGCACCTGTGAGAGAGTGAAAAATGGAACACAGAAGTATCTTTTAATTAAATATATTAATGGTAAATAGCACTTCAGCAAGGGAATTTTTACTTTTTTTTTTTAATTTGGCTGTAGACTAAATATACACTCAAGTAACTTTTAATTATTTCAATATCTATTCAGGTAACTTTTCTGGTTTATTTGTTTACAAACTCACTTGTTCCCTGAGGTCCCAGATATCAGGTGCCCCAGCAGCGGGTAGACAGTTATGCTGCAGGAGCAGGAAGAGAAGCAGCACAGCAACACATCAGTGGCACAACCCAAGGGAACCTGTGCCCGCTCCGGAAAGACAGGACAGGGCTGGAGATCACTAGGTATGAGAAACTGCACTGGCTTGAGAAAGGTGTCAACTGACCCAAAGCTCTTTTCCGGGGGTGAACTGGTGAAACACATCACAGCCCTCCAGGTGTAAATACATGGGACACACCACTGGCAAAACCACAATGAGTTGTCCCCTCCTTGTGAATGTATTCCATCCTTCGCTCATTCTCAGGCAAAGAGGGCAGAGGACTGGGAACACAGCAGTAGCAGGGACAGACAGCCACAGCACTCTGGCAGCTGGCCCTTGCAGCTTCCCTTGAGTGCTGCTTTACCTCCCCCCCTCGACCCTCCACCTCCAGCCATGGGAAGCCACAAACAGAAATTCTGTGCAAAGGAATGATTTCTCCCAGAGTTGTGTACTCTTCCCACAGCTTTAAGCAGGAGGGAGAAAAGAAATCCTTAATTCAAGATACAAAGAAAATACGTATGAAACAGCTATATTCTGTTAATGAAACCTGTATTTTAAAGAAATGGACAACACAGACCATTACAACGTTAAGACTCTGCTTGACCGTTTAACTGATTTACAGATCCACCTGGTGAAAATGCATGAGTTCATTTAGTGAAACGTTATGTGTTAAATAAAAATCAGGAAAAGGTTAAAATTAAAATGAAGAATGAGGAGAACATAAACAATAAGAATTTTCAAGAGCAGAAAATACTGGGTAAAGCAGTTACATACTGGAAATGCAGGAAACTGGTGGTTTCATTTCTTGAGATTGTGTATGTTCCGATCCCACACAGTCTGAGCCATATTTTTCAACAACGAGCTGATACATTTTCTATCTGATCATTATGGATTTTGACAACGTCATTTTGGAACCTTGGTTACTAAGATATCAATAATTAAATGCTTTCACACTTCGTTCTTGTGGATACTGGCAACTTTTCTTTGTCTTCCAAAGAAGCTAATGGTGTAATGGGCAAAACATCAAGAATAATTAAGGACAATGCTGGTATAAACTCCATCAGAAAAAAAAATACAACTTTGTGCACAGTTCCTGCTTGATACCTCATATCCTGCACTTAGTTTCAAAATTAGGGAAAGTTATTTCTTTCTGGTACCTCTTAAGAGTGTTTTGTCCGTGTTTAGAGAAAGAAGTACATGCTGTAATTAATGATTTAATAGCCTCTATGTGTACTCTCATTTTCTAGTTAAAAGAATAACTGGCTGAAACAGTGGTAGCCCAATGCAGGAAGCATCCTTCTCCTTTTGTCTTTCCCTGTAGAAATGTTCCCCATTATACAGGGCTGCTGAAAGTTACAAGCCTTGATTTGCAGAGAAGATACTGCAACCCAGTGACATCTCAGAGAGAAGGGCGAGGAGAGGAAGAATTCATTTTAAAGAGCACAAAGTCTATTTTATACCTGTAAGTATGTAATCTGCCCTAACTGAGAAACTCATACAGGGAAATTCAAGGAGGTGCACGGTCACTTCCCAGGGGTGCTCGACATATAAGGAGGTAGCAAGAATGTAAAGAGTACATGAAAAGACAACTCTGTTACAAAACTACTGATATCTTGATGCTTTCACTGTGAGAAACCAAAGCAGAAGAGTTTCATTTGGCTGAACAGTGGATGCAGCTTTATAGAAATGATTAATATTTGGCAACCTCCCTCCACTTGGCTTGTCACCAGCGAGTTCCCTATAATTCCTTCCCACCCCTCCATTGTATTTTATATAATAACAGAATCAGCTCCAAGATGAGATGAAGATCCCATGTCCAGATCAAAAGCCAGGAAACCTCATGACAAGAGATTTGAACAGCCAGTGTAGCTGTGGTAGCGAAGGACAACTTCAACCTTCAATAGATGCCTCACCCTGCACCTAAACTTTTCCAGGAGTCTCTGTCTCATTATCATTCCTATTCCTGAGTTATGAGGATTAAGATACAACACAAGAATGGTCAAAAAGTACAGAAGTATGCTCTTAACTATTTTGTTAAATCAAAAAGTCCCAGAGAACAGACTAACAATACAGCATACATACAGCACTGCTTTTACATCCCAGAAAAATCCCAAGAATAACTACAAGAATAATCAAGCAAGTGATAAAGCACCACTGTCCCAGTATATTCCAAGAGAGAGCAAGTCTGAAGGTACAGAATTACAGGACTCTGAAACTGCATTACCTACCCCAGAAATGAGGAACAAACAGGGAAACAAGTTGAGCCAAGGACCAACTGGCTGGTAGGGCTGCACTGCATCTGACCTGCTCTTGTTGAATACCTGGAGCTGGTCCCCCCCTGGCTCTGAGAGACTCTGACTGGTGCTCACTGTCAAGTGCTCCTAAGAACTGGAAAAACATGAATTACTCCCATTCCCTGCATGCAGAATACAGCAAACTGTTATGTGACCTACGGAGAGTGATTCCCTTCCAGATCAGCAGTTGCCCATTGCTGCATATTCTTCTTTTTATAATGCATAATTCTGTAATTATTTACACACTTGTCCATTTCTTTTACATAACAATTCAGTGTTCAAGATGCTGACAAAATTCTTACAAAGAACATATTAGCTCCACAAATGTTTATCTTTAATCTACAAATAACTACATTTGAAGAAAATGAAATGCTGCTTTTTCATCATTAAATTATGCAAGACTTGCAATCTTCATAAATAAATTTGTTGCAATGAAAATGGACATCTTGGTATGAATTACAAAGGACTGGAAAATTTGAAGTAGAAATAAGCCACCAAAAAACTACAGCAAGAAATATTACAGGAACCAGTATGTCAACCCTAATTGTGTAATTACTTTTTGGCTTGGTCATATAAGCTAGAAGCAAGAAACAAGAGACAATGGTAATTTCTTACTGCTGAAATGAAGGTGTCAAACTGTCTTGTATGCTCTGCGTGCTCTAAGCTAAAGTTTACATTTATATCATGTTACTTCAATTACAATCTTAAAAGAGACTTGAATGCTTCAGCTGCATTAGGCCAGTATTTGTAGCTGTTGAACATGTACACAAACTCTACCAGTTGTCTGTGCAAATACATTATGGAAATTCTGCTGCATGGATCATTTCTTTGGAAAAAAACCCCAACAAATTCTTAAAAAAAACAACAAACATTTTCAAATATTCTGCAGTTGCTTTTTTTTTTCCTGATTCCCAAGCATGTCTGCAGCGACATGGAACACAGTCAAACTCAGTAATACTCCTGAGCCTGGTTTTACCACCCTGGCTTACAGTGCTCCAGTCCCTGCAATAACCTTATTTACAAGGAGAAACCCACTGTAAACACGCAGAATTCTGCCTGTTCTGTGACCTGTCCAGCATCAGAGCATCAGGGGGAAAGTACAAGGAAGAGGCAGCTCTGTGTTCCCCCATGGCTGCACCCTCTCCTCCCGCGCAGAGATAGGACCCGCACCCTTCCCACACCACCCAACAGGGCAAGTCATTAGCTGTCTTTCTCAAAAGCAGCCCAAAGCAATCTTTATGCTACTGCACATTATTGTCACTTTAGTTTATAACTTATTTGTTTTCATTTCTTCAATTTCCCTCTCGTGGGATTGACCCTTGGTGCGGTACTGACAGACGGGTGCGCGAGACGAGCAAACTTCATTCTTTGGCAGACAGACAGAAATCAATGGAACAGAGACTGCTCTCCAGTACATAATCAGAGCAGAGGGCTGAGAGAAAAAGAATGTGATAATCAGAAACTGAGCATGTACAGAGTGGGCATTTCTGTGCCTTATGAAAAACCACACATGGGTGTTGGGATCAGCTCAACCAAATATGATAAAACTTCTGTTCCAAACCACATTGCCATAGATTTTACTGATACCATACAGTTTTCTACAACCCATTTTATGAAAGTTTTTAACTCTTTTAATGGGATTATTGTCAAATGCTGATACACAAAATTGTGTTAAGACTTAGGAGAAAAAAGTGTTATAAATATGCTGTATAATTACTCAATATCTCTTTTTACACAAAATTGTTATGGCTAATAAATACCAGAGCCACTTAGGAGTCTAAAAAGTTTGGCTGAATTTTTTGGACTGTTTCTCAACTGACTTGGGGTTCAAGTGACATAATTGAGGGGTAATTAAGAGAAGAAGCAAAAAAACTTGCCCATGATGCAGCAATTACTGAAATGCCAAATATCTAAAGCACTTTACAAACTGGAATATTATTTCTCCCAGGATAAGGGAGTCCACTTCATAGTAAATTACACAGGTACCTAATAAAGATTCTGTTACAAAACATTGCATGCATGTGTATATTACAATCTCCCTGTGTACAAATACATAGACTGTACTATCACTACATATAAATTATGCTTTTTTTTATATGTGTACATAAAGTACATGAGAAAATTTGTGTATATTGTCCATGAATTATAATTTTCACAGGAGCAGACCCTATCCAGCAATCATGTAAACAGTCTCAATGCAGTTAGTGAGGTTACTAATAAATAAGGGTCATATGATTTGTCTGCAAAATATACATTTAATTGAATATAATAAGAATAATAATTTGAAAAAATCTAGAAAAAGTATTTTTGAAAAATTGTGTAAAAATGAAGCACAAGAATATGATGTAATTTAAGAACATTTATATTTAATAAAAATATCCCTTGTAATTTTCTGCATATATGCAGAACCCCTTTGTCTTTTATTTTAGATCTACATGATTAAACATAGATTTTGAGAAAAGTAAGGCCAGATTTGAAACAGACTCAGATGCAAATACTGACATGAGCAGAAGCCATATCCACGAGATCCAAGGCCGGTTTTGGCTCATTTTTACCTTGCTTCCTCAAGCTCTAGCATAGGATATGAGTAATTGTGACAACTGTAACATTAGCTGTTTTGGCTTTCCTTAGACTTTTTCCTCCTTTTTTGTTTCCCAAAGAACTTGATAAGGATTTTTGATTGTTTGTTTTCTTTCCTTTTCAATTTCGAATCATTTGACTATTAAAAGGATTCTTTTTTCTTTGCAGCTGTTTAACCTCCACCTTAGCTTTTAAATCGTAAAACTTAAAAAAGAGATCACTTCCTTCAACAACTTAAAATACAAGTTCCTTTTTTCTTTGACTGCTCTTCTCTTACAAGAATGACTAATAATAAAGAATATACTGCTAAACCACAGCAAAGGCTAAACATATACAGCAAACCAAAAATCGGTTTAGAAATTATATCTCAAAAGTATCACCTACACATCATCATCTAATTACAAAGCTGTACATGTAAGCATTAATTCTCATATCTGCCTTCATTTTACGAGTTGAAAACTAAGGTATACAAAATTCTGATTTCCCTTTTGAGAACATTCAGTAATTCCTAATTTACAGCATTACGTTGCTACACACAAACCCTTCGCCTCTTCCAAAAAAAACCAAACCAAACCAAAACAAAACCAAACCCAAAAACTACAGATGTTCTAAATCTTGTTTCTCCTGGCAAGATTGGCAGTGGCCAGTTCCACACACACACACACCAGTCTAACTGGGATTCAGGCTCTTTTGGCAATACAATGATCAGATGGCAGCAAAGTTCTGGAACAGCCACATGGATTCAGACAGGGATTCCCTCTTCCTGATTCCTTCAATATTATGGGATAAATAAAAACCCATTTAATACCAAATTTTTATTTCTCTGAGAAGCTTTATCTCAGGATGAAAAAAGAAAGCAAAAAATCATACTGTTTTTCCCTGTGATCCCAGCCCTCCTTTGGCTGGCAATGAACAGACCCACCAACATCCAGCTACACTGTACTAAAAACTGTATATTCTGGATACACAGTGTGTGAAAGAAAGCCCTGAAGTACATTTTTTTAAAGAATTAATTTGAATAAGAGCAAAAAATTTAAAACACTACTATAAGGGAACCATGTATTTCATTAAGCACCAATACTCTCAAACATTTCATAAAATATATGTTCAAAAATCATTAGTTCAATACACAGACTGATAGATTATGAATATATATAATTTCAAGAACTTAATCTCCCTCTGCAATTTTTTTTTTCACCAAGGAGAAATGCATATATGTGTATCCAAAGTTAGGTCTCCTTGAGCCACATATTCCTAGTTTTAATGCCTGAATTTAGCTTTGTGGTTTCAAGTTTTGGATCCATTAAAGAAACATATAATAAATGAATATGCTACTATCTAGGGTACAAAGATCTATTTAAACTTCAAAATACCAGCATTCACCAGGCACTTTTGACTGAAGGCAGGTTTTGTGAAATTATTTTTAATAAGCAGGCCCTAGAAAATAGGAGAACCTGAATATCAAAGAATGTATTTATGACAATTTGTTAACGTAAACAGTTTGAACACGGAGATCTTTTCAAAAGTGTGCCTGCTTTCAGGCAAAGCAAGATAATACAACACTCCAAATAGCAGAGATTTAGGTAACAATCTAAAACTGCATCCTCATAAGAGGATTTTATAATGGACTTGCTGACAGACTGGAGATGCCATTGAGGGCATGGCCACAGCAAAGCTTTAAGGGAATATTTGTTAAAAATATTCTCACGTTATACAATTGGTGGGTTTCAGCTCACTGCCAAATTAAAGACAACGCATTTGTTTTTCAAATCTCATAATTTATCTTGTTTCCACTTATGGCACCAGTATTTCATGAATGCCTTGATTTTACTTTTAATGTAATTTACATACATACAATCACCAAAAGATAATGATAATAGTAATACCCAGTGTGGTGTGGCTAAAATGCAACTTCAAACTCCAAAATTGCAGCTGTAATTTCTGTATTTGTTTTCCATGTTTTGTCATAAGGAACAGAAGTAAAAAACAATTGAAGACACTGTTTTGAGAAAACGTCACCTTTTTTGCACAGAGACAAAAAAATAGTAGTAGTAGTTTTAGGAGTACTGGCTATATCATTACCCACCCCACATCTGCTAAATACATCAGGTACAATGTAGCCAGCACGACTGCCTATGAGACTGTAGCCAGTAAATGGCATTTTTTGTTGATTTTAGCAGAATGTCCATTTTAGACAGCAATAATGGAAAACCAGCAACCAAAAGGAAAAAACTACTGGGAAAATTACAGATTTACTAAGGATCTTTTGCTGAGTTTCAGTTGTAGAAATAGGCAACAACCTTGACACATATAAAAACTATCCTCCTTTTATTTTCTTCAGAAATACTCAGAAGGTGAAGAGCATTTTTTTCATGCACAAGAATGCGTAAAACCCACTGATTCAGTACAAAACTATCTTCAGGAGATAAGGACATCTGTGGTGTTCCACTGCCACAGTCTAAACATCAGGCAATAGGCCTTGCTCCCTCCCATTTTCGGTGATAATGGACAATGTGTGCCTGCTGACAATATCAGCATTATAAACTTTATTATTACATTTGGTATTTCACGAGATGTCTGGCAGCCGATTGCTGAGACGCTGCATAGTGTAGAGTTCTCCCACACGTTTCATGGATATTTACTGAATTCCAGTATAACCTAACCTGTTAATGCTTCTGGAATGTATAAACACTGTTAACTGCTAAATTCTCTGTATCAACATTTCAGACATAACCATTAAATAAGTTTGTTGCTAACTGTTGAGATAGATTTTGATTTATTGAATAAAGTATCATCATGGGATGAAAATCAAGATCACATTTTTAGGGAGACATGACATATTACCCATAATGAAATGTAATTTTTGTACTAAAAGGGTAAGGATAAAGAGTGTGTTTTTAGAATAGAATCAACAGTCAGATTTACACAATGCTGTAACTTATTGATACAGACACTTGACTGATAATGTCATCTATTTATAACTTAATGCTATTCTGAATATTAACAAAAGTTTCTTGGCATCACATTAATAATTGTGTAATTATTTCAAACATATTAAAATATTCCACCTGATTGAATCAAACAAAATTCCTGGTAGAATCATCAGTATTACATTACACCCCTCTTAAGAAAAACAACTGCTCAGCATCTACTCCCAGATCCTTATACATTCCAAAGCACAAAAGTGGATTACTTGGCAAGATGAGAACCCAGCCAAGAACTACCTACCAGAATCTGTATCTACACTACATCAACAGGAGGGAGCAGAAGCACATTAGTTATCAGGTAACAGGTGAAATTCTGTTCCTTAAACTGGCACTACAGATCTCAGTGAAAGCTCAGTAAAGTTAACAAAGTTGAATCACATTTGAGTTCCGTGGGCTTTGGACTGGGTCTGAACAGGAACAAATGTTGGAAGCATCACTCCTCACAGCTTATTGTAAAGGACAGTTCATAGCAGCACACTGCTCCAAACCTTTGCTTCGAGCTAACAACTAAGTCAGTCTGTAGGAGAGTTGAAAGTGCAACAACTCACAGAAAACACTGCAGACCAGACTAACACCCATCTGCAGCGAGGACAGTGAAAGATACTGCCTGGCAACTGCAGGGATGTCCATGCATGCCTGCCAGGAAGGGTACAGCTGCAGTAAGCTGACCTGGAGGACTGGACAACCTCTTTGAGCTTTCCTCCACATTTATGTCCTACCTGCAATGTCGAATCAGGCTCAGGGGAGGAACTAAATCTCTCCAGGCCATACCATTCGAGTTCATTTTCACAACCCATGGCTCTAAAACGCTTGTCTCACTTCACCAGCCAATGTAAAGGTGCTGCTGTATGTAAGGTGATGGGCAGTGGCTTCAGCTAAACCGTTCTCAGATACAGACCATCACAAACAGGTCTGTGAGATCCAGCTGAAAGTTCTTCTACACATGGAGCCACGATGGGGGCAAGAGGCTTGTGCAGGACTAGAGCAGTGTCACCTGCTAGGCTCTACACCAGCCCCAGGATCTGAGGGGGATATCACAGCCCCTTTCGTGCTCTGACAAACACATCCCTGAAAAGAATTACTTCCTGTGTAGTTCTCAGCTCCTTAATCACACTTGGCACTGCTAATATCTACATAGTAACTGTTGTAGACACAAGGAAGTATTCAGTATCTCTTTGTCCATGCATGTATGTCCCACACTGAATATAACCAAGATCCAAATTATAAGAATGCAAATTCTTCAGGTTAGGAAATTGCCATTTTAAAGTTTTGGGGAGGGGAGTCTTGTCTGGAAATTAGGGCACACATCAGAGACCCAACAGATTTCAATAACTACTACATGCTCACAAGTTTTTACACAAAAAGAAGAACCACACAGGGACATCTCTGATGGATGTAAACAGCAAAATCTGGGGGACTCCAGAGCATTAATATTATCACATTTGCAGCACTGCCGCTGAGAAGACCCATTCCTGGATTAACACACCATTACATCAGGCATGACACAAACATGCAACACACAAAGACGTTTCTACTTAGGCAAAGTAAGCAAGCTACTTCACATGAAGTGTAATGTAAGTGTATCTTCCAGTCCTTACAGCAAAGCACGACAGTCCTTTCACCACAAATTTTAACTGTTTTGTTTCATTGACACTCAGTAAATCAACTTTATAAAATGTCCAGAGTGTCTATAAAATGTTTTCCATTTTACTTTAAGGCAAACACACAGTTTTGTTAACTAAAAAATCAGTGAGCATCAAGCTACAGAAGATGTTTTCCTTTGAGAAATGTTAAATACTTCACTTTTTCACAATTGAGCACAAGTTTCTAAAGGAAGATAACTTTGTTTTGCAATTGGTTTATTGCTTAATCATGAAGACCAGATTGAGCACTTGAGTCACACAATTCTGTGTTGCACACTCCTACAACAAGAATGTGCTGTAAAATTTTATTTCTTTTTCCTTCATCCAGCTTACTGCTTGCTTGTCCTCCTGCTTATTCAGCTAACTGTCTTGAAACGAAATGCAATCACACAGCAAGATTTCACTGCTGCTAGAATATTTTATACAGAAAACACATAAGCATGAGGAAATAATGCACCACTATTCTCATATATTACATCGGACTATTTGCTAACTAATATAGATAGGAAGCATTTTATTGCAGGCCCAGAGCAAAAACAAAAGAAGACAAGGTATCCTGAGTAAATGATACATTTCAGCATAAAAAACCCCACAGTATCTTTGCTGTCTCAAGTTCTACCTTCTACTTCTCAGATATTCTTTCAATAAAATTTGCAACAAGTCCAACCCAGCTAGTTCACCTAGTTGGCATCCCTCCTTATTACTCACAAGGTTAAGAGGGTTACCCAAATTGTACTTTTATGCCTAAACTAATGAAATTAATATGGCAATTTCAAGGGGATTTGAGGGTTAATTAGAAGGCAAATCATATATTCTAGAAGGCAAATCATATGTTTAACTGTAAAACAACAATACAGCGTACACAGGATTTTGAAGGTAAGTGAACGAGAGTAACACACGAATTCAGATATCTCTACTTTGGGGACCATACAGTGGTTCAGACATTTACTTATCAGTCTTTTCTTCTGCATGGCTCTAGTCCTTCCTCTCCCTTCTCCTGAAGGCATTTCCACTCCTGCACCTTCCTACACAATTACCCTAGGAGTTACAGTGAAAGTAGTACTCTGCCTGATGGCTTTTATCTGATGATTCCCCATCTCCAAGGCCATCTGGCTGTGCCCCTGGATTATCAGGTGATATGGGATAGTCATCTAGCACCTCTGACAGTAAAACCATTATCTTTTATTCCAGTCCTTTCTGAAGAGGTTTCCTAGAAAATATGCTCAATAAACCAAGATATTTTCATACTTTAAAACATATAAGTAAGTATATACAAATGTACTTTATGCAGTTCACTGCAGTGTGTCTCAGATACTGAAGGACGGTCACTAAGAGAACACTAGGGAAACTTCCAAACTTCATGTTTAGCTTGCAGAAGACTTTTCTTAAGCACACTGCTGACAAACTGAAAATTGGAGATAAGAAATATTTCTGTTTCACTGCACAGGCTTGTGGGACTGAAACCCTAAAATCACCGTGCATATAAAGGATGCAACAGCAAGTAATACTGAGAGGAATAAAAAGGGCAACTAACTAAAATCGTGGAATAAAAATTCTCTCTCATATCTGAAATCTTCAAAAGGAAACACATATTCTCCATCCATTAAGAACACAGCTCACTCTAAAGCCAGTGAGAAATACCCTGGATCTCTTGCAATGAGGACAGACCTGGGAACTGTCTGTTGGAGAGCTGCGGTGTAAGAGCCTGGAATAGGCAGGGGTATGTGTCAAGGTGGGGGGAAGCATTGCACACTTACTCAGTTCAACCAAGCATAGGACATAGCTCAGCCAAGCACATTATATATATTTCCTCGAGATATTTTCTCAGTATACACATACCATGTAACTCAGTGGTTCCTGAGATACTACATCGACTTAACACAGTGAGTTAAACACTGGCAAATGCCTGATTATTATTTGACTGTTTATTTTAAACTCGCTGTGCACATTCTTCCACCAGTTAAAGCAAAACAGTTTACTATCTGTGCCGGTGCTAATGTTTGACATATTCTGTCCATTTTTCACTTCATATGAACGAAAAGGCAATCCAGCTTTAGCACATTCAGTACCAAGGCATTTCATCTTCCTAAACAGTTTTCTTTATGCAAGTGCAAAGGCAACCTGTATTTGGGGAAGGATGAGGAAAGGGCTAGGACAGAAAAATCCTTTCACAGAGTCCAACCTCTTCCACTTGTGAATTAATAAGTATTGTAAATGTGGAACAGCTATTCTGTCTTCCCCCAAGACCATTTATGGAAGAGAGACTGGTAAAAATCAGAGGGAAAAGATGTACCCCAATTTGAGGAGCAGAGGAAAACGTTATCACAGGGAACTTTCATCTATAAACTTCTAAAAAAAATAACTATCAGACTAACAATAGCTGCCTATATTCCAACATGCACCCATCTATCCCTATGTCTCTTAGTCAACATTTCCTTGATGTCAGCACTATATATCCCTCCATTAGGGAACTACTGCCACAGTTCCCCTATCAGTAAATAAAACAGTGATCAACAAATCTGAAATACAGCAAATCTTGAGAAGGAATCAAAGGTTCTGATATGTAAAGAAGAGACAAATTCACTTCCCAGCAAAGGAGGAAAGAGCTCTACAACCATAAACATATCACCTCCCACGGTAGCATGGCTATTCTACATTTATTTAACACACAGAAACCTGCAAGAGAAAATACTGCATTCCCATACCCAAGCATTTCCCCATATGCCCTGCACAGGCACAGGGCTCACACACTTATGACAAAATATGGCAGTAATATCTGAAACTCAATTATCTTTACATACAGAAGAAAAAAAGAAGTTAGTCCAACTTAAAAAAAAACCCTGCCAGCAACTCCAGAAAACATCCTAACTTTACAAAGAAGTGCTGGGCTATTAGCCAAGGGGGATGCTAACTTTGGTCACACAGTGTATGAAGGATATTTCTAAAGCTAATATGCAGTACTATGTTTTTGAGAGGGTTTGGGTTTTTGTTTTCCTATTTCTCACACGAACTTTTGCGAACATGACGTTCTGAAGAATCACTAATATGAAATGTTACTTGAGGATACAGATTTCACCAAGTCATCCAAGTTAGCTGCAGCCTGAGCTTCCTGCTCCCAATGTTGGAAGAATAGCTCTATGCAGCAGATGTGTCATACGCAAAGCTCAGATGGTACCCCGTTTCCTTCTTAGCTGTGTTCTCTCCTCCTCTAAGTAAATACTGGAATGATTACAAGTAAAACAGGGTGTGAGAGCAGAATACGTGGTACAGACTACACACAATTAGCAGAGGAGCTGCTTGTGACACACTGCTACAAAGAATAGTGCAAAGAACACTTCAAGGTATCAACCAGCTTGGAAGGGATGGGGTGTGCAGTAACGGTGTGTAAGATTTTCATTCTGCAATTTAAATTCCCAGTATTTCTCAGCATATATTCTTGCAAACCTTGCTGATAATCAACACAAATATCTAGTTTTGATAATAAAAGTAGTGGGTTTGTTCTCCCGGCAGCATGAACTCGAAGTTTCTTTGTTCAGTTCTAGAAAACAGGGTAAAGGAGGTATAAAATAAAAAATAAAAAAAAATACAGAAGAGGAATATGGCAGTCACCTCTGCATCTCTACTTAAAAAATATTTTTTTAAAAAAGAAACTCTACTATCTCCTGTGATCAGTATATACACTAACATCTTCTGAGCATGAACAAACATCAAAGTTGGGATTTTTTGGACAACATCAGTACTTTTCCCAACAATCAGTGACAAGACATTCCATTCTCGCAAAGATGGTGTGCTACATTAGGGGTTCAGATATCCACCTTTTGGTCAGCTGGAACACTCCAGTCCCAGAAGGCGGGCTGGTGCAGTAGGAGCCCTGCCCAGCTGTTTTGCAAACACTGGTCAACGCTGCATTACTCAAAGTGCATTCCTGCACACCTTGTGCTGGGCTGCACCTACTACCAGGGTACTCAAATTCGGACGACTTGGAAACTGCACTTTGTAGCAGCTTTTTTATCATCCCAACACATAACTCCAAAAAATCAGGTTCGGGAATCAGCTCAGAAGAGGCTGATGGGAAATGAGATAGGTGCTGCCTCCAACACTTTTTCTATACCAAACAACAAGCAATACCACGGACTCGTTGAGCTTTGCCTTCCTTGCTGATGGCAGAGCTCGTGCAGCTCCGATGGCTCTGTATAGGATAGCAAACGAGACAATATACTGAAAAGGTGGCCCAGGATGAAAAGGCTGGATGAAAGCAGTAGGACCCTTCCTTGGACAGACTAAACGCACACTCTTGTAACTGCCAGGGAAGATAGTGAAGCTGAAAGAGGCTTAGTGCAAGCATGCAGGAGATTTGTGACAGAAAGTTAGAACTCCATGTCAAGCCTTTCATGCAAACAATAAATATTACTTATGCTCATAATCAGACTTTTCTCCAGCATCGTCTTTGAATGTTGAACCTTTTTCAATTAATTAAAAACTATGCACTGCAGAGTGCATATTTTATCAGCCCTCAGCTGCTTAAGTGTCTAGAAAAGACCAGGCAGTTTTTCTTTTTTCCAGGCAACCCAGAGCAAGTACTTGCAAGGGTCATATCTTTTTAATTATCTTTTCTCTCTTTGATTAATTATTCCGTCTGACAATAGCGTGTTTCTAATGCTATTCACCTGCCTTTGATGATTGACAACTTTTCTGTCTGATTCAAAGCAAACAGCTGCTGCCATGATTGCCTAGCAACCAGGATGTGATGGATGAGCCCCAAAGATGGATGGCTGCAATAAATCATGTCTCCAGCTATAAAACTGAAAAAAGGGATAAGAATAAAAGCGAACAAAAAACAAAACAAGGTTTCTTCCCATGAGTGCACTCAGCTCCTTACCAATTACACCTGAAATGGACTTTGTGTCTATTAATAGCAAAGTTTTCTAATCAGTAAGAATGCAATGATGCCATTTGTATCAAGGTGTGTTTACAATTGTTCCAGCAAATTGGCACTTGTACTTCAATTACCTACTGTGTTACACAAATGTAGAGGTAGGAGAGCAAAGTTTTACCTTCTACTGTTGAAGGCCTTATAGAAAATATTATGTCTTTTCAGAGTTTTTTCATAGTGTTGGACTTGAATAAAGTGTATAAACTTGAATTCTCCCTACTTTTGACAACTGAATGTACCAAAAGTAAACAGAACTAGATTTGTAGAAGGAAAAACAAACTAGATTTCTGAAAAACTCATTTCTATAAAACTCATATAAAGTCACTGGTGACTTTGAGAAACATGTTTCAACCTAAACACTATACATTATCTACTAAATATTGCTGTAATTCCCACTTGCTAGGAGGGCATCTCAGAATCAAAGGAAAAGTTGATGTGACAAGCAATGTTTCAAAAATACCATCTACCTGTGCAAATTCAAGACTGATCCAACAAAGTCATTCTCATCTAATTTTACCTACCATTCCTGTCAATCATTAGACTTTTGCATGATAAGCCAGACAAGGAACAGTCAATAGTTTGTCAACTCAGAACAAGTTTAACTGGGCTGAGTGTATCAGAGTCGCCTGGGGATGCTTGTGCACAAACACCCCAACACCTGAAGTCTTGGCACTGCCTATTGCTGAAGCTGCTCTCCTGTTGGAGCGTCTACCTCCTGAAAGTCCCTGCCTGCACTTCCAAGGAATGAGCTAATTGCCTATAAAAAGCTGTTTCCTTAATTCTTCCAGCAGGTGGGGGTATCCTGGTTCCAGCAAAAGTGCTTCAAAAAGGAAAAGTGATTGCCCTCATTACCTACACAGCCAGGTTATCCACCCTCTTGGACACTTGAGAGCAAAAATCAACACTTAAAGATTCACAACCCTAGGTGAAGAGGGTGGGTGGAAAAGACATGTGTAAAAGCTGAAATAGTTATGTCCCAGAACTCTGTTTTCTTTGCTATTATGGGACCCTCTCCCCCCCAAAAAAAGAAAAAAGGTGGCATCCTGTTAGCAAAAGGAAGCTGGAGTGTGTTAATCTGTTCACAAGCACAATTCTATACTAGAACTGGCAATGCCTGATAATGTTACTGGATAAGCTACAGTCCTGCTTAAATTTTAGTGTTACATACAGCAAGTCTCTGTATTCCTGCTGTGTTCAGACTGCCTGTACCCTTGCACGGGCCACGGGCTTTGTCTACATTCTTTACAATTATTGAAATGCTCCCACTAAAAACTTAACTCTGCCTCTGCCCATCTCTCTCCCTGTTGTACAAACACACACACATACACACACGGAAATCCAGCCCCTAAAACAATTGTAAGGCACTCCTGTAATGACCGGCGAGTATCTGGTAACAAACAATGAGAAAGCAAAGCCATCAATCACAACGTGCACACCGAGGCCTCCATTCTGTCCCAGCTCATCCAACTCTCAAGTTACAGCTTTACACGGCAAGTCTAAATAATATTCAAAATGATAAATGGCACTATAAGCCTGATATCCATCATCAATCTTTTTTTAAGGAACATCCATCTTCAATAATGCACGTTTGAATCATGTGAAACCAAGAGCTCCCAGATTCATTTACACAACCCCCAGCAAGCTGGTGCTGCTTGAATGATACATGTCAGCCAGTTTGTCCCAACTGCCAAACTTAAAAAAAAGGATGGGGGGGGGGGGAAAAGGAAATAAAAAGAGTGACAGAAAAAGCAAACAGGAGGGGAAAATCTTCAGGGGGCTCAACAAAGCGACTTAGCAGATAATATGAAAGCACATAACCTCCTCAGTCACTCTGGCAGTGCCCCCAGCACAGCCAGGCACTCCCGTCCCTCTCCCCGGCCGGCCAGCGGAACATATCCAGCAGTGCTGGAGCGGGAGCTGCCCCCGCGCACCCCCCGCGCTCTGGCAGGGCCCGGTGATAAATGACACATGTCATTCTGTCGGGAGAGAAGGGTGGGTCAGTGATGTATGGCTCTGCTGAAAAGGAAATCGACTGTTTGGCATGGTGCAGCTATTCTCCACCAGGATTTAGTTTCAGAACTCTAAAATGAAATCTCCGATGTTTCAAGTGCACGGTTAGGGCAGGCTGACGTGCGGCCGAGGCAGCTTGCTGCATTCTCCCCCCCCNGGCCGCTTGCTGCCTTTTTTTTCTTTTCCCCCACCCTCCTTGATTTTTATTTTTTAACCTCTCTCTGCCCTTCGGATTTCAAAAAACTGCTCCACTGACTGGAAACTGCAAAAGAACACACATATATCAAAGTCTTCAATAGTTATGATCCATGATAAAATTTAAATAGGTTGAGGTTTCTATTTTTATTTATTATTGGGGGGGGAAAATGGCATGCAGGCTTGACACAAAAGCAAGATAAAAATTAGCATGTTTGAAGTAATCGTCCCACAGCTTGACATCTGCATAGTAAATTTTAAAGGAAAAAAATGTGTCAGGCAGGCATGAGCTGTTCCCTCCCTCCCCCCCTCTTTCATTAGCTCACTGGCAGGGTGGCACTTCTGAACCTCATTACTGCAGGAGGATTTATGAAGCTGAACCCAATGGCAAAGAAAAGGCATCTGTCAATAATTGTAGGGAGCTGCACTCACAGCTTTGAAATCTCATTAAGTATGCAGTTATCAGGCATAAAGATCAAAAACATTACTCAACTCCGACAGAATCTTATGGAGGAACATTAATTAGCAACAGGCCTACAGTACAA
>VXBA01004393.1:1606087-1645802 GCA_013399895.1 Serilophus lunatus | reverse complement strand
GCTGAGCTCACTGTTACGGTAAGATCAAAAAAAATCTCCACTCGCCCCCATTCTTCGAGATTTGGGATAATTCCAAATACCTGACTAAGTGCAGATGTTGTTGCGTCTTCACATCCTATAAAGCCGCCGTGCCGCTCTCGGGCTCTCGCTTCCCTTTCAAGTTGCAGGAAATTCAAACACTTTACATGACGGGTGGAGAAGGTTTGGGATTTTTTTTTTTGGATTATTATTGTTATGAGTTGATTTTTTTTTTTCTAAGCTGATCTTTAGGATGAAAAAAAAATCGCAGTCGCCTAAAGTCCCCGGGAAATTGCTACTGTTGGGGGAAAACGAAACATTTCTTGCAAACAAGAAAATGGTGAGTTGTCAATTGCCGCTTCTGCTGCCAAACTCGCTCAGTTCCATCTCATTGATACTCGCTGGTTGCTCCTCACAGTTACAGTATCTGCTCACAGAAGGAGCGATCAGATCTGCTTAAGAGACGACACTGAGACGTTCCCCCCCCCTTCCCCCCTCTTCCCCAAAAACCCCTGTGTGTGTGAGTGTGTGTGAGCGTGGGTGAGCCGTGCGGCAGGACGGGGCCGGGCGGCGGGCAGCCCCGGCGGAGCGGGCGGGCGGGCTCGCCGCCGCGGCGGTGCGTGCCGCTAGATCCGCCCTAACATCTGTCCGTCTCACCATTGGCGCATCCATCAGTGTCACCCTGGCTGCACATTGCAACGACAACACATCAGACACTACACAGACCGGGATTCGGTAGAAATAACCAACATACTAAACAACTTAACCGGGGAGGAGGGGACCAGCCGCAGCATAAGTATTTACAAATGTTAGACAGCCTCGGGAAGCACGGCTCGGCTGCGGTTAATAGCTCTTTCCTTCTCTCTCCCTCCTCCCCCTTTAAGTAGGAATTAGGAAACAGAAAACCCAAATATTTCACGCCCCCCACCCCCCGAAGGATGCTGCCGGCCGGGGACAGAGGCAGGGACAGGGGCCGAGGCGCGCTCCACTCTCAGCCCGGCTGCGCTCCCGGCTCGGCGGGGCCGCGGCCGCGGCGGAACCGCATCGAGCGCGGAGCCGGCGAGGCGAGAACACCGGGCTTAGGGGCTACTGGCCGAGCCGGCCCGCGCTGCGCAACATGGAGGATTCCTCCGGGGTCTGGAACAGGGGAGGCTGTAACAAACTTTGGGATGCGCGGCCGGCAGTCTCGGGAGCCGCGAACCCCAGGAGCCGAGAGCCCGGCTACCTCTGCTCCTGCCCGCCGCACGGAGTGCGGGAAAAGGTCACTCTGCCACCAGGCGCTGGTAAAGCGCCCTGAAAGCTACAGCAAAATTAAAATACGGCGTGTGTAGTCATTGCAGTCCTGTAAAGGCTGTTCAGAAATGTGCGAGAGCCGTCTCCAAGGTCAGGGACGATCCCGATCCTCCTCAGCTGGCTGCGAGGGCATCTCGAGGAACGTGCTGCAGCGACCAATCCCGAATTTTGGGGCGGTTGCAAGAACTTTTTGCCTTCCACTTCCTTCTCTCTAAATCTCATACTTCACTGCCTTTGTGTCACCCTCAGCCCGCAGGAGGTTTGTCAGCCCCTGCCCGCTGCCCGGCCGGCTTGGCCCGGGTGCCCGGTGGGATGCGCGCCCCGCGGCTTCCCCAGCGCCTCGGCCCCTGCGCGGGTGCGCAGCCTCCTCCCGAGGGTGCGCTCGCCTACACGCGTGCGTGGATTTATGCGTGTAGTGGCATTTGTGTTGGAACAGGCTCCCAAGCAGAGCTCTGCCTCCCGCAGTACAGCCTGCGTGGAGGATGCTGGCAGGTGGCTCCTCAGCAGCTGGACGGTGTCACTAACACAAACAAACACGTGGGACCGTCCCCGGCCTCGCTGCGTGGGGATGTTTGTGTGACAAACAGCGCTTACCCGGCTTTGCAAAGGGCGGCCCACACGCTCCGGCAGTGCAGGGTGATGGGTTTTTACCAGAGCGCCGAGCTGGGACTGGGAGGGAATAAGTGAAACTTTCCGTAAACAGTATTTGGAGGAACTTTTTTAGTTCAGTTAGAAATAATAACTGCCTTGTGTGTGAGAGAGAGAGAGGCAGCAAATATACGAGCACACGGACACATGTGCTGTGCTTACACGTTCGCAATTCTTAGTGCCAAAATGCTCAGGAAGTTGTGGAATAATTTGGTTATTAACCATATCCTTTTGTTTTAAGGAACTAAAAAAAATCTATTAAACTTTCTATCAGACGATTTACAGAGAGAAGTGCAGATGCCTTTATGTGCAACGCTTCTTTGGGGGTCACAGTCTATTCCAGAGAGACAGAACCCGTAATTTTATGAAATGTAACATTTCTAAATGTAACACATCAAATCGATGGCTGTATAGACTCCATCTACAAAGACTCTGCAAACGAGGCTCAGTCCTAAGCTCCCTTTTCCCTACAGTTTTAAACCAAGGTACCAATTACTTATAAGTCACATAATTAGATAACCATCACTCCTGAACTTTCCATCAGCTAAGAATATTTTATCTTTCCCACTGAGCACTGCTTAGTGCCCTTCTTTGGTGCACATTTTCATTGCTTATTTCATTCCCCTACGCCAAAACTCCACCCGTTGCTCGAGACATCCCTCCCGTCCCCGGCCCGAGCAGAGACGGCGGCTGAGCCGATAAAGGACCCCTGGAATTGACTGCTGGTTATGGGAGAACGGCCAGGGAAGATCAGTGAGGAACTTTACCAAACTTGGAACAGCTGCCTCTTGGAAACCAGCGCGTTTTAACCGAGCTTTAACCTTGTTCTCCCCGAGCATCGCGTTGATGTTTTGCCACTTGCTCACTGCAAACAAGACAGGGAGCAGCGTGCGCCGAGGTGCCTGTGTGGCTGCTCTCACTCGCTGTTCGCAACGGTTCACCGCTCTCCGGGGGTCAGTCCCGGGGAGCGAACGGCCCCGGCAGCTCTCCTGTCGCCCCAGCTCCTGCCCGGCTGTGCAGGCACCTCCCCTTCTAGCAGGGCAGAGTAGCCGGCAGGGACCGCACGTCCTTGCCAGCCGAGTGCCCTCGGTCCCGCGGGAAGGCCTGGGCACCGGCGAGCCCGGGCCTTTGGAACCCTCAGCTGCGGGACAGCGGCTGCCCGCGGTCCGGGAGCGGCTATCGGGGGTGAAGGCAGCGCGCCTGGGGCCGGAGGGCGAGCTCCGGGAGACGGCGGGGGGTCTCACCTGCCCCGGGCAGCCCCTGTCGCCAAGGGCGGGCCGCGGGCTGGGAGAGCCCCACGGAGGCACCGCCCGGCACCAAGCGCGGAGAACGCGGCGGCCCGCGGCCGGTACTGCCGGGCACCCCCTGCCCGACAGGGCGTCCCGGCGGCCAGCGGCTGGCAGTGCTGCCCTCTGTGCCAGGACAGAGCCTCCCCTCCTTCCCTATGGCTCGGCGGTGCCATCGAAATGCGGGAACTACTTCGGTTTCTCCCGGCGAAGAACAAAGAAGCAGCAGCTTTCATTAAGGCTGGACCAGATGAATATGGATCTGACAAGTTTGTTTAAAAACCCCACTGCCCATGCCCGAAAACGATACTGCGCTTCTGTAAAATACAAAGTGTTGTCAATAACCATTATAGCAGCGATAATAATCTGAGAAGAGAACAAAGACATTTTGTAATATCTACATAACTTTATTAGAGCAAAATTATTTTTAAATGCCTGTGAATTCCCAAACCTCCTGAATACAAATGAATAAAAGTTTTTCTTCGGGCCAAAATCTTTTCTTGAATGTAAATTGTTTGGGTAAGTGAATTTACACAGCAGCAAAGTTTGTTTGTCTTAGTCCAGTAGCTTTGCTTTAACGAACCAGATGTTTTGTCTGTAAATTGTCCAGAGGACTTTTACAATTCTGACATGCAATAAGCCCCAGAAAATCAAAACTGGAATAGCTGTGCCCCTGCAATCAGGACTAGGCATTTCGGGAAATGCACAAGGAACATAGAAAATTGTAAACACGCCCAGTATCTTCATATTTGGAAGCCTTATTTTAAGCTGCAGGTAATCTTGACTGAATCGATTCTCTTCCGTCTAGAGTTGACAGTATTTCCCCACCCAACCTCAGACATCAGAAATATATCCCCCCAAGAAAAAGCCCAGCCACCGTGGGGAGGGGTGGGGGTGAAAACTTCGGCCGAGGAAGTCGCGGGGCGCTACGAAGGACCGAGCGGAGCGGAGCGGAGCGGAGAGGGCTGGCCGGCCCCCGCAGCTGCACCGGAGCAGTCCCCGCAACCCCCGCAGGCGGGAGGTGCTCGCGGGGCGGTGACGGTGCCCATGCCCTCGGCGGGCGCTCCCTCTGTTCCCTCGCGGCAGCAGCGGCTCCACTCCCACGGGGCCGGCGGAGGCGAAGCCCCCCCCGCCCTGCCGGGGGCCAGCAAGCTCCCGATTAAACTCGACCCGGCCGCAGCTCTGCGGGATGATGCCGCTGTTGCCGTTCCCCAGGAGCGTCCCCGCGGCGGGTGGCAGGGGCTCTGCCATCCCCCTTGGACGGGGAAGGGCTGCGGTTCCCGAGCGACTGTCCCGACTCTCGCTCGCCCCAGCAGGGCTTCTCCCGGGGTGAGCCCCTTTGGGCTCTTCCAGCGCCCGTCCCGACGCCCCCAGCACTCGCCACGCTCCCAGGGGCCGCGCCCTTTGGCGATGATGTTACTAAAATAAGATCTATCGGTGCGATTCAATCCCTCTCAACTATCACTTTTTTTCCCCCTCTCTCCTTGAAAAGATTTGAGGTCTCTGAAGAAACAAGCCGCCGCTGCTTTGAAGGAAATAAGCGATACCATTCAGGGCTACTGTAGCGTAATGCATTCACTGGGGCAGTAGGAAAACCTTTTATAAAAAATAGTTACAGATCCTGGAACTCCACCACATGTGACAACAAAGGCTGTTGTCTCAGCAGAAGGGCTTTAGCTAATTTTACCTACACAAAGTTTTACTGGCTGTAGGCTTTGGGAACGCCTTTGTGGAGCCTGGCAATGATCCTCAGGGCTGGCTAGTTTGAAAGGCATTTGCAGGATCCCAGAGAAAAGGAAGGGATTCCCCTCTTATTTCTTGCATCACCTCAAAGTTCCTATCGCACAGCTGACACGGCTGGTCCCCTCCTGACCACCCCTGACTGAACGCAATGAAGATTTTGTTGTGCATAGATACACTTAAAAAAAAAAAAAAAAAAAAGAAAAAAATTACTTGAAGTGTGAAGTTGATAAAGCTTCAGTTCGAGCAAAACACTTCTTTATTTTCGCAGAAACTTTCTCCCTAGACATGTGTTTAGTGTTCTGCACATAGCACTTGCACTAAAATGTGGACGTTTATCTTTAAGAAGTTGCTCATCTGCCGGTAGCGCTCCCTGACCCGGAGACGGGCCCGCTCCGGGTCCACTGACCTCCAAGTGAAGAGAACGGCTACAACCGCCCCCGCCTGCCCCCAACGCACGGACGGAGCTCGGTACCCCCGAAGGGATGCGCAATGGGCCGAGGACAACGACGGACTCCCGGCGGAGCGGCCGCTCCCGCAGCCCCGGGCCGCCTCCTCCTCCTTCCCCACGGCCCCGCACTCTGACCCCGCAGCAGGGCCGTGCGGGCCGCCAGGACACAGACACAAACACAGACCCAGAGGGGCCGCCGGGACGTCATTCCCAAATCCCCAGTCTCTACTCCCGCGTGCCCGGTGGCGGCTGCTCTAAATTTATTGTGCATGGAAAGCGCGGGGCCCGGGTGTTGCGGGCCGCGTGCGGGGTCTAACAACGTACGCGACGCCCGACGTGCCCCCTCTCACCCCTTTGTCGAGAAAAATTAATGGAAATAACAGGGATGAGCTGTCCGGGCTCACCAAGCAGGCCCCGAGCCCCAGGAGGGGGGCAGCAGCCCCGCTCCTGTCCCGCACCGTGGGGGCGGTCCCTGGGCACTTGTCCCCTCCCGGGAGGCCCTTGGCGGGCAAGAGCCGCATCCCGGCCGTGTGCGAGGGCAGCGCGAAGCAGGAGCCGCAGCGCTTTGCTCCCCGCTGGTCACTGGAGTTTGCACCGCCCGGGTCAGGTGAAACGTGAAAACTAAGAAAACCTGACACCACCACTGATTCCCTCTCTTTGTTCTCTGTACACAATGGAGGGGAATAAATGTGAGTTTAAAATCGCAATTAACCAGCTTTAGAGCAGGTTTCTGTCATTGGTTATTTATTCCTATCAAATCTCATTTCTTCTCTGAAAAAGCTCTTCTAATTGTAAAATGAAATAGACAATGTAAAATAGCTTATACCCTTCTGCAATAAGAGTTATTTAAATTATGACTGGATGTGCCTAAATAGTCATCTCATAGTTTCCCACTGATTTTGGTCAGGTCCTGAAAGACCTGGCAATTTTTTCTAATGTTTTAAAAATATTAACTTCCTTTCAAACATTCTTTAACCTTTAATGTTTTGTAACTTGATGAAAAGGTCACTTTGTTCAGAGTGGATGCATCTGCTCCATAATTGTTCTAATATCAGGCAGAGCTCCATCCTAACACTACATTCTTTTATGAGGACTTTTTTTTTCCTTAATATACTATTGTTAAGGTTACCATGAATAATTGTTTTAAAGGCAAAGAGCTCTAGACCAAAGGATGCTCACACTTTATTTAATTTCACCAGCTTCAGATGTTTAGAGCTGTATTCAGCAGATGACTTTAGCTGAGCTCTGAAGACTCTGAAGAATAACCTGAACCATTTCACCTCTCCCCATTTGTGGGGCCCTGAGGTAGAACAGGATCAGAATAAATAGCTGGATTTATAGACTGAGCTGTGTAACAAAATAGCACAAAATACTGATTAATACTATTTTGGACAAGCAGCAAGTTTGATCCAAGTATCTCAAAGTACTTTACAAAGGGCTGTGTCAGAAAGCTGAGACATGGATGGGTTAAGACCTAAGAGCAGAGTGATGCTGGAGATCCAGAGACCACTGAACATCAGTGTCTCAAGAACCAGCCTCAAAAAGCGATTTGGTGATAGAAACATTACTAATCTAATTATATTTTAGACTCCTTGCTGTGAAGGCAACAGAAGCTTTTCAGCACGTGTAAATCAATATTTATCATCGGGAGCAGTAATATTTTGAATCTGCAGATTTAGCCAGTTTTGGTATAGAGAACCTATATTTATTCCTGTGTGAAACATTAAGAGATGAGTATGTTCATTGCCACTCACGGGTCGGAATGCCCACCTGAGGGGCAGCTTGTGACCCCAGCTCTGTGGGCAAACATCACTTATTTACAGCACTGTACCTGCTTTGCAAGAGCAGCAGTGATACCTTACTGCCTATTGGAGATTAAGGCGAGAACCTTAAATTGGTGCAATTAATCCCTCTAAAATACAGCAGAATTTTCTAATTCTTACACAATTCAAATATCCAGAGAATATGTTTAATTAAACTTGGCTACACTTTTTTTAAAGGTTTTTCTAAAAAAAAAAAACAACCAAGAAATGAGCTAATTATATTGCTTAGGATTCTAATATGCACTTTTTTTTTTTTTTTTTTTTAAATAACACACTTTTCTTGCCAGGCCAGTCCCTTGAGGACCAGTTCCTCATTTATAAGAAGGCTCCCAATGGGAGTTAAAAAGAGACTATTTTATAAGAAGAAAATATATTCTGAAAGAGGAGCCATACAAAGATAACCCTGCATCGCATATATCAGTATGGAGGCTGGAATATGTATTCCAATGATGCAAATCTTCCCCTGCAATAATTTGCTCGTTAGTGTTAACTAAAACCCGGATACTGATGGCTATGTATTTGTTCTTCTATTTTTCATCACACTAATGCTTTTAACTAAAATTATTTTTTAAATTTTCTTTATTTAATGAATTTAAAGGTCAATCCTCTTCCTTTCCATATGCAAATCCTATTAATAGTAGAGGTTTGATATTAATGGGAGTTAATAGAGTGGATACCCCCTTCACACAAGAAACCCCTAAAGAGAACAAAATAATATCAAGATAATTTCAGTAAATTTGTTGCTTTTCTGCCATTTGAATAACCAAATATCAAGGCAACGATACCCTGGAAACAGGAGTGACAGCCAGAGGAGGGATGAGGTGCAAAAGGGCACACAAGCACAGCTTCCAAAGGCAGGATCCTTGGAAAGGACACAGTCTCAAAGAAGCCAGAACCCACTGGAGCCTGCTGCCACCTTGTCCTCCTTCTCATCAGCCACTCACACCTGCAGGAGCCAGACAGAATACAAGGTACAATCATCAAAAGAGCCTTCCCCATCCTCCTAAAAATGGAACAGACAGCTTCTGCTCCATTCAGAGGTCAACAGCCTCCACCTGGGAGCCCAAGGCAACTACTCAGAGTGAAACAGAAGCTGCTGGGGTTGAGGAAAGAGTAAGTGAAGTTACTACCTCTCTACCATTCTGCCAGTTTTGGAGTTTAACTGTTTGGTTGCTGTCTTTCTATCGATATTTGCTGTAGCAGGACTCATGGAGATTTTGATAGTAGGTTTTTGGGTTTTTTTAAACTACAGTTCTTGTGTTCAAATAACAGCACTGATGTGCCTATGGAGGTGGAGTTAGGGAAAGAGGAATGAACTCCTTGCTTTTATCTTCTGTCCCTGCTGGAAAATGTTCCCTATGCTCATGAGTGAGGAACAATTCTGTCTAGCCTAAATTTTGCAATAAAACTACCTGCAGTGTCCTTCAAGCAGATGAATCTAGATAACAAACAGCAAAGCATCATTAGTCCAGAGCAGTTTCTTCCTTGGTAACAATTAAAGAATACGTGGTGCAGCCTCTGGCCAAGCCAGCTAAGCTCAGCTCCTGTAGGTCAGCCTCTGTTTCATTAGGGCCGGCTGAAGTAATGTGACTGAAAGATGTGGAGAAAGGGATGAGTCATGGACCACAGAGTGGTGTTAATTTACCTCTTTTTAAAGGGCACTAACCCACTTCCTCTGAAACTCAGGGAAACTTGTAAGGAAACTCACTGTCATCACAGCCTCCCTCCTAGTTGTTCCTCCTCATCTGAAAATGCTTTCTCAATACCTTTTCTCAACCAGCACCTCTTGACTTTAGACTTTACATGGCTAGACTTTAGTCTAATACACTCCCAAACAGTGCAAGGCCTTTCATATTATCCCCTCTCAAAGCTCATAAGAGCTCAGTTTCTTTAGGGAAACCAATTTTTGTTTCCTTAAATTAAATTTATTTTTCTCACTGTTTATACCAAAGAGATTTCTTTTAAGTTCCTGAACCTGGAAACTGGTTTTTATCCTTTGAAAAAGGTTGTGTGTAAAACTTCCTGGGGGCTGTGGACAGAGTCCTGCAATGCTATTTGTCCAATCTCTGAGCTGCAGATAGACACAGGGATAACAAGGGCCAGAATCTCACGCCCCAAACGACACAGAGCTGCTGCCATGATGGGTGGATACATTGACCATATCCTTTTCATTCGTCTTGGCTCTTGGGATGTTGGAAAGTCCCTCTGAAACAGCAACCGTGGGCAGTGACAGCCCTTGTGATGCACACAGCTTCCACCTCTCAGATAGTGTTTCTGGCTCTTTGCAGACTGAAGCAGATAGTATCATATCATACTGGGGCTTACATTAAGGTCACCTTTGCTTTCACAGCCTTGATGTGGCCATAGATTTGCCAAGGGAAAGGCTGGAGGGTAGAAAGCACGCTGAGATAAAAAGCATCACATTTCTGAGGAAGCCAAGGCCCCATTCACAGGCCTGAGGTTTGGATTTTAGCTGAGACACACTCAGAACTCCCCTTGGCTTCTAGGCAAATAGGAGAGCACAGAACTAGGTCTGATGTTTGAAGTGCATGACAAAATAAGACTTACATTGCTTATGTTTTCGGGAGGTGAGCGCTGATTGCTAAAAACAGTCTGTTTCCAGCCAAACAGAAAAACTCTAATTGTCCAGGTAAGTCACAGGCTGGAAGAGTTTGCATTTTTACAAAGCATTTGGTATAAATTACTTCCATAAATGGAAGCCTGGACTCAACAGAACAACACAGTTGTCTGTTATAGCAAATCTGGTGTTCCCAGATTCAAAACTGCTACAGGCATTCCGGATTTTAATTAATATATTGTTTCATATGTATGAGTATTTCATGGGGTTTTTTTTGTTTGTTTTGTTTTCACACACTGCATTTTTAGTTTAAACAAAGTGTATTCTCTGGATTGTTCTCAAAGCCATTGAATAAATATCACCGAGTCTATAGATCTGGTCTCCTTTCCAGTGAACAACACAGCAGTCATGCTTCACAGGAAAGGGATAGCATCCTCCAGTGCAGCTGATAAGAGCAACAATTTACAAACCAGGAGATCTGTTACGCAGTGAAAGCTTTATTACCATGACTCCATGTTACATCTACAACGCATAAGGGTTAATCATTGCAGCAGTTTGCAGCTGGTTTGTGCTCTCAGGGGAGTCATAGCAATAGACTTCTGTGTGTAAGACAAGGTCAGCCCTGCTCTCCTGGGGTCAGCAGGCCACGTGATAACACAACTCTGAAACTTCAGCTCCGAGCAGACACAGGTGCCAAACCCATTTTGTGGTCTGTTGTAGAGCGCTTCTTGTGGTTTTTATTCTCCTCAGTAAAAACACATACATAGCTCTGTGGTACATAATTGGATGGTGAGTTCTCAGAGCTACCCATCAGCAAGAGTTTTCTGTGGCAGGAGCGAGTTCATGAGTTTGCCGGGTACATGTAACATTTCACGGGAGACTTATTCTTAGTGGACTGAGAAAACAGAGCAGTAAGTTCAGGGTTTAAGGGCCAAATCCTGCATAATTTGTTTAGTCTTATGGTATAAATTGCTCACGCAAGTCAAGTGAGCAGAATCAGACTGTAACATTTTATTAATATTTATCTTCTCCTGTTACAAGACAACAATAATCAAATAAGAAAAACTTTAATCCTCAAATGCAGCTTTAATCCTCAAATTGGTTAGCTTATCAGAGAAGTAACATTTATTTTCAAAGACAGGCTGCTCGGAATGATCAGCTGAAGTAGAGACCTATAAGTGAAAGGATGTAAGTTTATTGGGCAGTGTTGTCTATATTTATAGTTTCTGCTCAACCCATATTTCTGTTTTTATATGCATATGTCAAAAATTAATATATGGTAAACTTCACCAACAGTTTTAAGAGATTCTAAAATATAATAAAATCAATAAATGATGTTCTGGCATAAATGTTTCTGTAGCTGAGGGTGGTCAGGTTCAAAGGGCAGCATCTGACCATTTCTCTTTCCCACCCTGCTGCAGAGTAAGACCCTCCCCTCAACTTCAAATCACTGGGGAGAGGGTAATTTAAGCTATACTTGATGTACCCTATACATCACTGTCTTCAGGACCAGGTTTAAAATTAAACTCTGATGTACAAAGTTAAACAAAAATGAGATAAAAATTGGCAGGGGTTGAAGAGGGTCAAAGTAGTCAAAACACAAGGTAGACTATTGCTTCTTTTGATTTATGTTATTCTGTGCACAAAAAAAAAATAAAATTATAGTTCTTGTGGAGATTTTTTTTCATTGAGAATAACGCATTCCTAATTTGTTTTCTATAGACTTACAGGCATTTGCGCTGGGATTTGGAAGCATTAATTTATTTATTTATTTACTTACTTACTTATTTTGGCAGGGGCAGAATATCCTGAATTGTTGGCAGAATATTCAAATTATCATTAGATGCAAACTTTGTCACAAGTGAGTGACTTTCACCTTCCATTAGTGGTTATCTTACAATGCACACATCTATAACCCTGTATGCCTACAGAGTTTTGCTTTCAGGCAACTCTTTTAAACACAAACAATGTGCTACATTTGGTAGCAGAAAGAAAGAGTTCAGTGAATGTTTCCTTTTGCATGTTTTCCATGCACATAATGCAGTTACCCTCCAGAAATTCAGTACAGGAAAGATGCCAAACAGCAGATTCTTTTGAAACCAATTCAAGAAAATCCTTGCAGGAAGTAAATTTTTTATGAGGTAGTCAACTTTTCCACATATTGCCATTTACATGGTTAGTGTGTGGACTGCGGGCAAAATAATTTGGAATCATAATCTTTATTTTCTATAATATGATAATGAAATCAACTACTATCCAGAAGAATCAAATGAATTTCTCTCTGCTACTCCGGTGGGAGAAATAAAAGGGTTCTACTGGCTAAACTGTCATGCTAATGGGAAAATAAAGAAAAATCAGGTCCTTGTATGGCTAGCACATTAAAAAAATGCTGATTTTAGACATAATGGTGGACATATACAGACTTTGAAATCTTTTAAAAACTGATTAAAATAGTTTTTTCCAAAGGTTTTAATCGTCATACTTGAAAATCCTGTTTAATTCATATGGATTACAGCCAGCTGAAGTGTGGTCATGTTCTTAGGCTGTACAAGGGCGTGAGACAACAAAAGCCTCTAAACTCTGAAAATGTATGAATTTGATTACAAATCTAACAGAAGAGAAACTTATGCTGTCCAGACAACTAAAAAAAAAGTTTTCTAGCACTATTCCATTAATATTGACAATGACAATTCTTTGTTGTTCTTAATCTAGGACCTGCTTGTCATTTAATACTTAGATTTTAGTCTTTCCCCTGAAGTCTGAGTGTATGTGTGATTGTACAGCATTGAACTGCGTATGGGCCTTTAGTATACATAATTTGGCAAGCATTCATGTACTAATTAATAAATGTAATTCTTCTCAAACACCTGCTTGGAAAGCTTAAGTGCAGTAGGACACAAACAGCAGGTTCTTTTAACAGATACAGCCAACAAAGGTGAAGATCAAATGTTAAAATGAATCTACAGTTTGTAATCTAGTGTGCTAAACCCTCTGATCCAACAGCTGGGCAATACTTTTTGTATCACTGATTAAGCCTTTTTTATCTTATTTTTGTTTAAAACCCTTGTGATGTCATTCATTCATTCTGTAACTATAGCAGGTCCCATGTAACAGAGAGTAGAAAAAAGATCTAGTTGATTAGGAAATTATTATCCACAAATTTTCCTACATCCATTACACCTTGGGAATCAGGAGAACTATGAATTAAGGAGATGATTACAAAGGTCTCAAAGAATTGCTGCAGTATTCACAAAATATGCAGAGGCTATGAGAGCTGTAGGATCTTATGGTGCAGGTTCGGAAAGAATACAGGAGCCACTCCAAGACTGGTAGCTGTCCAGAAAGCAGGTGAAGAACAAAAAAGATGCAAGAAATCAAAAAATCGGGAGATTCTCAGCTGTTACAAATACCCATAACCCACCAAAATCACATGCTTAGAAAGGGCGATATCTCTTCCTGATTTACCCATGCAGCAATTAGGAGCTGTTCCCTAGGAGAGGTGCATGGCACAGAAAATGAACTGATTGATTTCTCCTTGCACCGAGTAGTTGATTAGTGGTAACTGATCTGTTTAAAGATGTTACACGGAGTGTGTTACTGCTCACAGTCATCCAGGACTTGGATATATCGAGGGTGCCAAAGAGTGCCTGCGTGGGAAGGGCCTAATTCAGAGCTCATCAAACTCCACTGACTGCACAGGGTTCTAGATTAGGCCTCTTCTATCCACCTGTCTGGAGGGGATTCTTCCATCCCAATGCAGCTGTGAGATGCAGTTTTGCACACAGTTTTATACTGCCCATTTTTAGTGCATTGAATTCTTCTAGAGTGAAATTTACCCACTGACATGTACAAATTCTCTGTACTGTTTATTAGTGACATTTCTGCAGTCCCTGTTTTTACCAAGTAAAGCAATCATACCTGAACTGTCCTCTGAGTGTGTTCAGATTTACATTACTTTGCTCAGCCACTTTTAAAGGTATTGTGCTCCAAGCAACGATAAAGAACCAAGTCTATAATTTAATAACCCCCTTCTGACTAATTAGCATTCACTCAATGAATGAAGGTTTTGCAGAGGTCCAGTCAAAGGCCTAAGCACAATTTAAGTCTGGCTTATTCCTCAAGGCACCTCTGAACTGAATTGGGCCCCGTTTTATTAAATTACAATAGAAAGACTGCCGTGTCAAGTATACTGATGTTGAAAGACCCAACCTCCCAGGACCTCACACAGATAAGTAATCATCACTTATGCTAATAGCACATTTGACTTCCATGGGATGACACATGAGGATGGACTACTTACTTGACTAAGATTAGTAAGAACAGGCATGTTACACAGAACAAATGACTTCTAAATATCCAGCTGCAGCAAAGTGCTGACTCCCATCAGTAAGTGTTTTGAGGGTGAATGAAGGGCAGGATATGATCTCTAGAAACCTCACTGAATGTTATTATTGAACTTGTGACAGTTTTGCAGATTTCTAACCCATAATAAACCTCAGCCTAGGGACATGCTCCTCTCCACTGTTTTCTTTACTCCGCTTTCCTTTTTTTTTTTTCCTTCCATAATCCAACCATCTATTTAAATGATTTTTGTTTTTATTCTTTCTTCTTTAATGTTTGCAAATTAATTTTGTGGCTTTGAAAGGTATTTAAGTAACAAAGCCAAAAGCTCTCCTGTTTACCTGCAAAGCAGATTCTTGGTAGCATCTCTACACTGCCCTGCCAAGGCTCCTCCCCTCTGCTCTGCTGGGATCAGTGCAGTCTCTATGCTCATTTAGTCTTTGGCTTCTCCCTTCAAAGCTGACAATAAGGACATCATACAGGGTACATAAATCTAGTGATTTTGTCTGATAAAATGCCTAACTCTTAAGCCTCTATTTAATGCAGGGGTTTTTTCCTATACAGGTCACAGAAAAAAGATTTTAACCCTTATGGTCTATAAAGCCTTTAAACAAGCACTCCTAGAAGGGAAAAATCTTTATGTCTAACTTTATTCAGTTCCATCTAATTATTCTTGAATTCATTGAGGTAGAGCTTTTATTTCCTATTTTGTTTCTGCTAATTTAAAAAGTATTTTTTTGCCCTCCCTGTTTTATCCATCCTGACTAGACTTTTAGAAATTCTTTTTTTTTTTTTTTAGTTACTGGCTCAAGAAGATTTTTCTGAAAGTAATGGAGCAGTGACCACTGATGACTGGCTTCTAGGGGTTTTATGAATCCAAGGTTAATTTATTCCTGAGAGCTGGAAAATCCATGAATGGTGAAAAATATTTTTGGTACATGCATAATAACCAGTATAAATACAGTATCCAGCACCAAAATCCCAAACACAACCTGTTTACCAAGAGACCTTTAAATCCAGTTTTGTTTCACCTATAATGTAGAGCCCGTATAAATGCCACAAAGTTGAAGAACATAACTATTATATCATTAGCAGCATTCTTAAGTGAGTATTTTCTGGTTTCTTGGGGGATTCTAGCTCAGTTGTAATTATCGTTCTGTGTGTGTGTGACTAGATGCTTTGCCAATCACATAAGTGAAACAAAAGTGCCCTAATTTCTACAACTTTGCTTTCATTGCACTGTAAAGCACTAAAAGCAGAAAGAGTTTCCTGAAGAACTCCTCCAGAGCAGGCCCTTGAACAAGATGACTGTTTCTAATAAGCAACAGCTGTCGTTGTGGTTTTACTAGTCTAATGATTCATGTCTTTTGCTCAGAAATGATAAGTGGAACAAATGTTTACTTAGATATGTAACAGAGGAACAATTGAAAAATAGTAGACTGTCAAATAGAAATATTTTCCTGTTATCTGATCCTTGACAATTAGTCTGAACTAGTTTTTAGTTGAAAGGCAGTGTTGTAGTGGCGCTTTAAGAACGGGGAAGAGTTTAGCTCACAGAGTTCTCCCAACCAAATTCAGCAGGCTGGTGTGTGAACGTCCGCAACAGCCCAGCACATTTAGGGCAAAAGCACCTCTGTACAAACTCCTACATCCCCTGCCCCCCATTCCTGGCAGTCTTCACTCCTATATTCAGTCACCTTTGAAAGACAGTGAACTTGCCATTTCCTCTCATTTCTGCTGTCTTCAGGGAATACCAAATTGCTGCTCTGCTTCTTGGTCTTGAGTGGATACCCTCTGCTGGCTACTCCTTCCCTGGGCCTTCTAGGAGCAGCAAAAGAAAAATTCTCATACAGAAGATTCCAGGCTGTGTTCAAAGACAAAAAGATTACATTACCCTTCAGATGTTGGGAAGGAGAACCTAACAGACCCTTGATGTATCTCTGCTGAGCCTGGAAGCTGCCACAGAGAGATCTGACATCCCTGTGGCATTGCAGGACTACAGGTAAATTTTTGTTAAGTGCTAGAGGAAGCAGTGGCAAACTCTTAGGAACCTAAGACAGCATCAAAAAATGGTGTTGTCTGTCTTTGAAGGGGGTCTGAGATAAAAATGAAGATGGAGAAGGCCAAGGGAGCCTTGAGATGCTCAGTGTGCAAATTAAAACAGTGCACATCTATAACTTCAATTTGAACTTGCATGGATGCTTGCCAGTATAACAGGGTTTAAATCCACCTTTATTTTGCATAGTTTCTGGACTTTGTTGCTTTTTCAGAACTCTCTCTTCAATATTGCTGTATGACACCACACTGTGTTGTATGGAAAGTTAGTCAGAGCTTTGGTTTCCCATCTGTAAAAAGGAGGTAATATTTCCTTTCTTCCAGCCTTTATTCATCTTACAAGGCTCCTGGGACTACAATTCTTTTATTGCAAGTTTCTGTATTGTCTCATGCAACAAGACCCTGATCTCAGTTGAAGTCTGTAAGTATCACAGAAATACAAATAGATTATAATAAAAAGATGGTTTTGACGCAAAATGGAATTTTATATTCTGGAGAGTGAAATAAAATATGTACTAAACTCTACTAAAGTGTAACATTGAGATCAAATGATAAAATTCTTCTGGTAACAAAGAGTTGACACAAATTTGTGAGATTAAACTGAACCAACTCAACAGAGGCTTGTTCTGGTGGTTTATTCATATAAAGTATATGAAAAAAGTAAGTGAGATGATCAAATTACCCTCACAGCATGGATTTTGACATGGATGTAGACTAACTGAGTCACCGGAGGACTGAGCAGGTGCGTGGTTCTAATTATACCCTCAGTCTTGTGAGGAAGGAGCAAACTTCCCAGTTGCTTCCCTGGTGGAGATAAGGTGTTATCAGCCATCAGCAAATGAGAGGGGAGAACAAGGACAAGGCACCTGATGGGAGAAAGAGGAGGAAAGGAGGAGGCAAACAGAGCATATTCATAATGCTACTCATCCTTTAAAAATGTATACACACATCTACTCTGATCCATTTGGATGCCACTTCTAGTATTCATTTCTTGTGTCTCTGAGTAACCCTTCCTTATGGTGAGGCACACAAAACTCCTTTTTAATATTTTCTCTTTTATGGGAATGTAGTGAGATATCTGGCTAAATATAATGATTTGTTTCTTTATTAATTAATCAACAACAGGCACACTAGGAGTTACAATGCAAACAGTCCCCCACACAGGTTTTTATCACCATATACTATACCTCTAGGGAAATACACATCTTTTGTTCAGGAGTATAAATGGACATTTCTATAAATTGCAACTACTTGAGAGCATGTAATATGCAATATTATTCATCTTTGTATTCCAGGTGAATCCAGACTAGACTACCAGCCTCTAGGGGAGTCTGCTTCATATAATTATCAGTATTCAAAGAATGATTGTAGATGTTGTAGCTTAACAGCAGGTGAATGGTCCTTATCTGAATATTAAATAAAGTGCAACTGGATTTCTAGGTTATCTCTGGCTAAATGTTTGCAAAGTCATTAGTGAAAGCATGCAGCTATAATCCCCACCACTCTTCTTCTTACAAAGGATTTCCACGTTTGTTTTTAATTCCTTTACAGGATGAATTGTTCACCTCCCCTTCCTATACACACAATCTTGTCCCTTGGTTAGGCTACTAGAAACATCAAGGAAGCTGCCTTGTATGTAGTACCTACATTTTTTATTTTTTTTCAATCCTAAACAACAAAAGAAACCTAGAGAAGAGTGACAAAGAGAGAGATTTATTATTTCCTCTAAGGACTATCAGAGCTCTGAGTGTTAGGAAAAGGCTCTGTACTAAACTGCTCCTTTGTCCTCCCAAGTTCTGGGAACTTTAGCTCTATATTCAATTTCCTTATTCTGTGATCTAAGAGAAGCTCTATGTATTTATTTAGTAAAAACCTTTTATTATTGCTTTAAAATGGGGGATTTAATATACTTGAACACTATTTCAGTAGCTTGATAGTGGTTGTTATGTGAATATATTAGATAGTAGCTATGAGAAAATTAACAGAACAAAGGAAAAGAACACCCCTCCCTGCTGAGCAGAAGGGACAGACCAGACCCAGGCATAGGAAAATTACTGAAGATAAAGGAAGAGGAATTACCATGGGACTGGTTTTTGATTTTTGAGGCACAACTCATGTTTCAGTCCCTCAATGTGAACAACAGAGTAGTCCTACCTTTTGAAGAGGCATTTTCAAGACAGACATACTCAAAACCAAGGTAACTAGGCCAGGACATCACCTGCATCCTTGGCTAGGCACTACAAAAGTTTTACACCCACCTGAGCCTGGATCATCAGTGGCAAAGCATGTTATTACAGTATCTGCAGATATTTTATTTTTAATTAAATATAAAAAAATAGAACATTAAATTAAATATTGTTTGTCTGAATATTAAAAACCAAACACAACCCCTCCAAAATGGGGCCATCACTACAGTAAGCTATAAACTATTTATTTGTAGATGGATTCCCATTTATTCTAAGCCATAACACATGCTGAGTTTTCAGCAAGGCATAGCTGACCATCTCTAGTCTTCAAGCATTATACCTCTCATTGCTGCTGTCTTAGGCTTTTCTCAACTCAGGCAGATGTTTCTACAACCGTCTACAAGGCTTTCTGCTCATCTTTGCAGAAATGAAGGTAGAAACCTTTTTTCAACAAGGGAGGAGGGAAGAACACTGAGCACAATTTTGTGTTTAGCTCTGAATTGTCCAACAAGCCATGCAGTTTCAGGGCTCAGGGAATACAAAGGACTCTGCTTCTACATGCTAAAGTCCTGTTTCCTTCCATAACAAGAAATGGGGAGAGCTTTTTCCAGCATATGAGCAATTTTATATATTTTTACTTAAGTAAGAGTGTACAGTTCAGGACTTCTGGAAACTACAGAAATTAACAACTGCTTTCTATTTGCATTTTTTATATCTACTAAAAAAAATTCAAACCCCCCCCTGCCTCCCCCCAGTGAAAAAAAAAATAAAAAAATGTTCAACTAAAACTCTTCTACACAGTTCACAACCCAAATTTTCATTCTGATTCAAGTGTGAGTCACCTGCAGTCACTGGGATTAGTTCTGATTTAACCTTAAACTTGTCCGTTTTCCAACGACACTCTTTACCAACCTGATCTCGTGTTGTTTGCATTCATAACTACTTTTTAATCTCTTGAAGTGCTTAACCTTCTCCTGATTTTTAAGTTCTTTGACAGGCTATCTGCACCTAGAAGCCAATGGGAAAATCCAAACTCACCTGAAGCTGGTGGAAATTTTGACATTTATTTCAATGGTGAAATCATAATTTGGTCAAAGTGTACAGTAAAGGGGAAGATGATTTGCTTTGGGAGTGATGAGGGTTGGCTTCATCCCTGTCATCAACCACATGCTGGCTGATCTAAGAATGAAATTTGGACCTGTTCACAGAGGCAATCAATCCTTAGACTGGATGCCCTTGTTCAGCTAGGCTAAGCAGTGGGACAAACACAGGGATATAACAGGAGAGCAAAAAAATAGTGAGTTTTAGAGAACCTGAGAATCTCTCTTTTCTGTATCATATCCTCAAAAAACTCTTCTGGCTCTTCTGTAGCTGATTGACTAAGGTTGGACTTTGTAGTCTTCATTCATAACTTTCACCAGTTTCAGAGGCAATATTTGCATGCAGGGGGGCTGAACAGAACAGCCAGAATACATATTTACTGTAATCTGAAGTTGACATACATGCTTTCCATCACAGATACTGACTCTGACCACTGCCCCAGCAGGTGCTGCCAGGACTCCTAAGGAGTTCTGTGATTTGGTAGAGCTTTTAAATATGTACAGACTAAAACTCCCCCAGCAATGCAGACCTAGTTTCAAGCACTATGGTAAATACTGTAGTACATATTTTACAATTGTTCTCTGCCGCCCCTGTCCAACCTCTCTGCTTGGGTAGGAAATGCTGTGAGGGTGGACTGACTACATTCTGTGTTTAAACCCACCAGCCACCCCCACATAGCCACAGTCAATCCCTATAAACTGGAGCAACTTTCATAGCACAAGGAGGTGAGGCCTGACCCAAAGCTCTGGTCACTGGTGCTCTCTGGACCACTATTAACTACATGACCAGATGCTCATAGTCCTCAGCCTTGCAATAGAATCAGAAAGAGGCCCACAGCAGCTAAATTACTGTTGGCTATAGAAACATTCCTATATAGGGGAGGGTGTGACTTATGCAAATATCTAATCTATAAATCTGGTATGTGGCTTTGAAGAAAAACAAAAAAGCCACTTAAAAATTTGTTCCAAATTTGACTATAGTATAGTTTTGCTAGTTCAAAGAAACAAAACTAACTTTATTGTTATTTGTGTTTGGATCAAAGAAAACTATGAAAATAAACATTAAACAGAATGATAATCAACACTGAAAAAGAAATGTTTACTAAAGATTTTCTTCTGTGTTCTCTTACCAGCATTAATAATATTTTATTTTTCTAAAGTTTTCTTGCTTCCTTCAAAGAGATTGATTTCAGCAGAAAGAACAAACATATGCAAATAAACTGAATGATGTTATACCCCCTGCCCCTATCCCCCCAAACTGCATCAGATAATTCCATATTGTTAGTCTGCATTACATTTTTATCAGTTTTTTTTGTCTTAATCAGATATGAAGTTCTTGCAGTACATCTCTAGAACTAGGCTGTGACCCTGATGTGACTCTACAGCACAGAAGCAGCCTTAACCCTGCTGTAATCTAATAGTTCAAATTTAAAGGATTTATTTTTTCAGTGGAAATAACGGCTTCCTGTCACAAAGCAGAGACATAGATTACATACCTGATAAATGGCTTTGGCATGATTTTTTCATGTAACACACAATTAACAGTGCTTTTCATAAGATTCATGGTTTAAGGATTTGGTGAAAGCATGAATAAGTTCATTACTATGCCTTTCCTTAGAAAAACCTACCTTGCATTTCTGTTAGTGCTTTAAAAACAAGTATTACTTTGCTTAGGAAGAGCTCATCTATGCTTTCCAGTATTAATTTAGCATTATACTGAAATTACTATCACTGAGTGCTGATGTATTTTTTCATGAGGCATATAATTATAATTGATAACCCAAAATGGAAATGGGATAATTGTGATTCTGTAAGGTACCACCCATACAGATACAGAAAATTTCCACATTATAGCTATAATTGTTTTTTGTCATGCCATAATCCCCTAAACATTTTCAACTAATTAACAGCTGAACAATACATGAGGAGATATACAGTTCTTCTATGGACAGAATTACATATTTTGAATGAATTACATATTTCGTAGTTTGGTTTTGAAATCACAGTTCATATTTCAGTGGTTTCATTGCCTTCATTGGTTATCTTCAGCCCACCCAACCACCAGCCTTACACTGGGAGTTGCTAACTCAGAGCATTTACAATGAGGCAATCATCACCTTGTAGCTGAGTGGTGTGAATGCTGGTCAGATGGCCTGTATTTTATTAACAGAAATAGGGTCACAAGTCAAATACATGCTTGGGGTCAGTGAGCAAATACAAAAGAAGATTAGAGGAACAAAAAAATGTGACTGGAGGGGTAAAATCCCACTGGGGGTTAATCGAGCAGAAATGTATCAAAGAATGTAAACTACCCTTTCTTTTGTTATTCATCGTACGAATGTAGTTCCTATGTCCTGCTGATTCCAGTTAGGTAGGGCATCATCTCCAGAATGTTATCCTTTAATGAGCTCCTTGGACAGAATCTTACAGAGGGCCTTCCAGTAATACTCCTTCTTAGGCTATTATGACTGCTACTCCTATTAAACAATAACAATAATAAAAATTAAAACCACTTAGCATAAATATTTAGATCACAAAGACTTGCTTCATCTAATATTGCACTATGCAAGACTGCTTATAAAAATATGATTAAAATAGCATTTCGTGTGACTTCTTTGGGATTCTCTTCTGCCTTCAAGATGAAAAGATTGGACCAAGAATTAACTTTATCATCCGCTTTAAGTGCAAATGAATTAGTAAAAATATTTCTGAAGAAATTGTATTATAGTTCTAGCTTTTCTGAGACTGACTTTTCAAATGACAGAAGAACAAATAAGGAGCCAGCGCCCCTCATCTACAAAGTGAGTACTGGACTTTGTGGGGCCCAAATAGCTGCAGTCAAGAAAAATCATAGAGTACTTAGCACGTGGCAGAAAATCAGCTGATTTTCTCCTCTGATACATGTTCATCACTCTTCCTGTGACAAGAATCAGAAATTCTGCCTTGTTTGAACTACACACATTTGTCTAATTCTTTATAATCCCAGCAGTAGAAAGATTCCCTTTCCATCAATTTCCATTTATTATGCTTGTAGCTACATATTGTTATATGAATTCTTTTATCCATGTATTCTGCACATCTATAGATTTTATGTTTTCACACATCACATGAAAAGCATATTTCAAAACTATTGCATTATGATGTGCCAGAAGAATATTGTTATGGGAATGCAGACACATTATCAAAAGTACTGTATAAAACAAGGAAGTGACAGGAAGGAAGGACGGAATTCTTTGTTCAATGACTATGTGCCACTGACTTTCTGTGAAAAGCTCATAAAGTCTCTTAAAATTATTTTGGCACACTTTATATATAAAATAAACAATATGCCCTTCTGCAAGGCTGAGTTAAATGTTAACTGGTCTAATCATATCCTTTGAAAGCAAAATTGGGATTTCTGTCATCAATGCCAAGATGAGCCAATTCAGGCTCAGAGATTATAAATCTTTACATTCAAAAGAATAACAGTATGTAGATGAAAATTTCGTGGCCAGACACAGACTGTGGCACACTACTGAAGGATTAATGTGAAATAAAATACTGTAAATGTAAGTATTCCTTGAGCTGAAAACAAAGGCTTCCTTCATTACCTATCTAGCTATCTTTAGATGTTTTCCTGTACAATTTATTTTCACGCACTATATATCTCCTTCTGGAATATATGTATTGGATCCTGCATCTTTCAACAAAGTATATATCTAACTTATATACTGCCCCTTGAATTTGAAACTAATTATGTGTTTAAGTGTTTATCTGAATTGAACCTTCACGGGGCCACAGGCAGGATTTTCCTCCTTGGATGAAGGGTGCTGTGGCAGTGTGTACACACTGTGTTGGACTTCAGATCAGCTGCCAGGTTGTGGACACCCACATAAGGATTTTTTTGCAAAACTGATCTTAAAAATGGAAATGTCTGTCTCCTGCAGCTATACTGGCAGACACTGTTTACCCAAAGATCCAGACACACAAGACCTTGTTATCAGCTACAGCTTTTTCACAACTTACAAGTAAGTTAGTGGGTTGGAAATCACACATGTTAGAAATATTTTCTGAAGGATATGATCATATTTGCTGCCCTTAAAATTGTTTAATGTTGTATGTTCATTACATAATTTAGTGTTACTTAATTTAAAAGGTTTTTAAAAACACAAATTATCACAGAGTGGGATTATAAATGCTTAGAAAATAGTAGTAGATCTTTAATATGCAAAGAAAACTCATATAGCTACACTAATGTGCAATTAATAAATTTCTAAAAAGCCACGAGTAAAGTGTCTTTACAAGTTTTACATTTCAGTCATTCTAGTCCTTCCTACAGAATACAGTCTACTGTATATGGACTGTATTGTCTTTCTGCTAAATTAGCGTAGAAGCACTACTTAGAAAAGTTAGCTTTTTAATAATGTAGTCAAAATATTTTAAGAAATATCACTTCATGAACTAGAATTAATTACCTTTGCATTACGTGGAGGAGGCATACTATACACTTTGGACAGCAGTGCTGAGATATATTGAAGTTTGAATAATGCCAACATGCTGTATTACTACTTAAAGGCTTGTGAATAAGAACTACAGTCAGAACATATACATTGGGTTCTTCTAGTAAATTGATCACTCAAATAAAAAGAAAGGAATGTTTCTGATCTGCAAAAAGATGATGAGCAAAAAGTAAGCCTGCTCATCTTAACTCTGCATTAGGGGAAAAAAAAATGAACTTTGATCTATCATATTGTAGAACTGCTTGTATTTCAATGGCAATTTATCAATTTTTAATAGTCAAAGCTCCCAAGTAGTAAAAGCTTCTTAGACTTCCTTATCTAATAGCCATTATTTAAATTTTTTATTCTGCATGGCTTACTGTTCAGAACCAGGAAGGCAACATAATTTCATAAGAATTCTTTCTTTTATAAGAACAGTTGAAACGGAATCCAACAGTATTAACTTTGGTTTTCCTTATGCTGGTGTAAAACCAATGTAGAATCCCACCTTAATATATCTTAACATTTCTCATCTAATCTAACAGATAGCACAGTGTATCAGCAACAGGATTGGCATAAGGTCAGGATACAGCAGCATTACCACCCCTTAAGGGAATTCTTCCTCCTTTTGGGATTAGAGTACATCAGTGCCATCACCCTGCCCTGGAGACAGTTGAGGCTCAGCTCTGCCTCCCGTGACCTCTCCAGCCCCACCTCAGGTGTCTCCCAATCTGCAGGGAGCAATTAGGAAGCTTTTTGCTGTGCACCAGCCACAACAACTGCTGCAATTTTTCTTTACAGAGAATATAACAGGTCCCTCTGCTTCCTCCCCCAACACCAGAAGGGTGGGAGAATCTGTCCCAGGGTGATGGATTCAGGTCCATGCTGAGTCCAAATTTTTCTGGGTAAGGTGTGCCCTGTATTCCTAAAACAATGGAGACATGAGTGTGTTTAACACCCTGTGGGCCTATCACAGAAGTGAATCTAAAGCTGAAGACCATTTTGGTTTAAAATGTTTATCTTGGCAAGTCCAAAGCACAAGAAGAAGTGTTTAAGACTAAAATGTTGTCATTGCTAAACATTAAACCCTAAGGTCAGAATTCAGAATTCAACTACTCCAACTCAAAAATACATCAATGTATTTGCTAAATGGAAACCACACTCATATCACATCTTATCATAATGTCACAAAATGCAGAAAATTACAAATCAGTTTTAAGGCAAAATACATGACAGTAAAATATGAGTACACAAAAACTACATTAAATATCAGTCTTCGTTTGTCCCTACCACTTCAACTTACCTCTCAGTTCAAAACTACTCGCTGCAGCGCACAGCTTGAGATAGTCTAAGATCCATTTTAGAGTGGACTGAAATATAAATGACAGTTCGCGCTACACATGAACATAGACAACTGTATAAAATATTTAAATAAAGACAGAAAAGAACAGAGGAAACCAACAGAGCCTTTGGCAGACCCAGCCTTTGGGAATTTAGCAGCTTGAGATTCATTGCAAATTTCATCTTTAATGTTATTTTTAGTTCAATATTTTGTAGCACTCAGAAGTAAATCTTTGTGTGCTGTCTTTCCTCCTGCTTGTGCTGCTTCCTTTTCTGATCTTTTCTTTTAAAGAAACCTAATATATTTTCAATACAATTGATTTGTGACATGTTTTGTGATATTTGTTAAAGTTATCTTGTTTCTACATACAATTCAGTGAAAACCATTACACTGTTTCTTTTTTACATGCTGGATATTGCTTGTCATAACTGAATATAAACGAGACCCCCCAACAGTCTTTGTTCCACCACACTTTGTGTTGCATTAAATTCTCTGATATTAATTTTGATTCTTGGGTTAGGGTCCAACTCTTTTTTTCACCTCTCGCCACTGCTCTAAATACTGCCACACACAGTGCATTTCTGGAGCAGTTTTGATTTTATCCTGGAACCTGTTCTTTGTCTTTCTGTGAAGCAATCTGACTGGAATGATACACAATAACACAGAAGTGGAAGATGCTGCAGTGAGGATGCTGATAATTACCAGCTGTAGGAAGATAGAAACATTGGTTCTGCCTCACATCATTTCTCTTCTTCTCTCCTGCCCTACATACGATGGAGATCGAGGAAAAGGACAGGTCTTTCCACACCACTTTCTACACACGGGATGATCCACCAGCTCCCTCAGCCCCACCTCTCCTCTTGCTGTGCCACACAAGCTCATACAGTTATTGGCTCCTTCTCTACCTGGGTAGAGACCACAGAGGCCAGGAAACCAAAGGTGTAAGTGTGCAAGCAAATTACCACAGCCAAAGCACGGTGCAAAGCAGCATCACATACAGGTTCTCACTCAGTGCCAAATGCAACACAGCTTAGATGCAGATGAAAAAGAAACAACCACATCTACTTCAGATACCAGGAGTTGGCATGTGAACGTGGAAATTAACAAAGTTTATGAGAAGCTAACAATTCAAACCCTAGTCCACCCCACTGTACATTGCTGTTTGTCCATGCTCTTGTTCAAAGTCTAGTCCTAATTGTTTAATTGACTTTCCAGGCCTTTCCTCTTCTTACTGTTGCAGAGAACTCAAAGAACATACTCTCCCATTACTAAACTTACAATTTAATAGTTTTGCCATAGATTGTGGTATTATAAATGGATTATTTCACATCTTACAAAATTGGTTAGAGCCCCATGGTGGTTTACATGAGATGGGAACCATACAGGACGTATAAAATAAGATGAAGGCTACTTATCTGTGGAGTACAAACACTACATTTGCTTTAATTAATTCTAATTTCATCAGGCTGCAGTTGGAACTTTTCCTTTTTTTATGGAAGGATTCAGAAAAGGAGGAGAGGCCTGCCTGATCATAAGGCTTTAAAATTGCAAGAGAGATTTTCTATTTCAAAACACGAATTTTTAACATATAGACCGTTATTCAAAAGTTCCCACAAAGACTAGAAGTCCCAATTACATGACTAGGCATCAGTCTTAAAACAAACAAAAGAAGTATTTTATCCTCACAGTGCATAATGAAATTACAGAACTCATGGCCACAGGATGGTGTGGAGGTCAAAAGTGTAAATGGACCATAAAAGGGATTACATGAAATCATGCAAACAAAATCCATCACTAGCTACTAAACATGATGATCAAGATCCAGCCTCCAAATCAAAATGTGTCTGACACTGCTCCTCAGAGGGCAGGAGCACACAGGGGAAGAAGGATTGCTCTATATGAGCGATATATCAGAGTTCATACACTTTTTCCCTAGACATTTGCTCCTCTCCCTCTCAAAGGAAAAACACTTGTCTACATGGACATTTTGTGTGACTCAGGGTAGCAGCTACTGTGTGTGTTCTAAAGTCTTCAAAAATCCTAACTCATTTTATTTGACACCGTATATTTTAGAAATGTTTCCAATATAAATTCAAGACAATTAGAAAAAAAAGCCTATAAAGAGTCAGAGGGCAAAAAGAAACAAAGGTACCCTGAAAAGATGGATTTCAGAACATTTTCCATGAAAGTCATATTTGTGCCATATAGTTGTGCTGCAGGATCTCATTTTGCTCTACAAAAAATATTTCCACCCAATGATTGGAAAAGAGGAAGTTAACAATACAGAAACCTATGCAGTGTCCATCTTCCAAAGTCTGCTGAGAGGCTGGAGCACATCTGACAGTTGAGAAACATCTTGTAAATCTGAAATAGGTCCCTGTGGCCCCTGCAGTACTGAAATCACTGCTTGCCATTGCTTTCACTGCACTGAATCATTTGGTCCTCTCCCTTTCTATGTGAGTCAGGTTTTGAAAGCTGAGCCTTCACTAGCCTATACGATTCATAAACACCTGCCCCATTAACCCAGTTTCACTATTTGTCTAATGACAACCACAAGCAATGACCTGACTCAAGTCATGTCAATACTCTGCCAAAAACTACCATTTTGCCCTCTTAGCCACCTCCTCCCACCCACCCACTGGTTATGGAACTGTGGGATGGTTGCCAAAGAAATGCAATAAAAAGTAGGAAATGACATATACAAATAAAATTCACTTACCTAAAAGCTCTGTACATCAGATCTCTTTGTGCTGCCTTCTCCCCCGCCATCCACTCCTTTGCTTCCAGCACTTGTTTCTCCTTTTCTTAATTTCCTCTTCTTTTGCTGCCCTTTTTCTTCACATGTTCTACTACTTTCTCTTCTTTTTTTCTCTCCCTCTTTCAATGTCCTAGTTTTTTCTTTGTCTGAAAATGAATAAATAAATGTATGGATAATTTTCCCTTGCTTTAGAGCCATTAAAGCATTATGGTGTTATTTTACCACTTTTGCTTCCTCCTCCCAGTTTTTCTGCCACTACTTCTGTTTTCTACTTTTTTTCTGGTCTTCCTCTGTAGCAATCACTCCCCCCTTGCAAGTACTCCTTCCCCAGTGATTTCATATGCTCCTACTCTCTGTGGAGCTCCTGTTATGTTCCAGCTCAGTCTGAAATGATCCAAATTTCGAGGTGGATTTGTTGGGCTTCTGAAATTATGATGGTGGGTAAAGGTCATCCTGAGCATGTAAGACAATACAGAGGAAAGTTTCCAGGTGCATGGATGTGGCTTTAGGAAGAAACAAGGATGTGAACTCCTATTCCACTTGTTGTAGGGAAATATCCCCCCTTGCTTAACTCTGTCTAACCCACTTATTTTGCTCTTATTTTCGTGGCCTTCCAAATGTTCTAGTAATTGCCTACTGAGTGTTCCTTAAAATTTGGAATCTTTATCCTCGTGGATGGCCCTCCTGCCGAGAGGGCAAAATATTAGGAATAGCACTCTGTTTAAACTTGTAGTTGCTCACAATTTCCTGATACTTAAAACCCCTCTGAAGACTGTCCATGGATCTCAGCAGGTAAGTGTGCTGCTCTAATTAGGGCTTTACTTGCTGCAGGAGAGCCTGGCCTGTGCTGAGCTGTGGCCCCTTGTAGCTTTGCAGGGCTGTGTATAAACATACAGTCACTACACACATGTGTTTTTACAGGTTTAAATAGGCTATAAACCATTCAACGCATTTTAATTCATCCCTATGCTCCTTCTTTCCTGTTAGGCACAAGTATATTCAAGACAAAGGGAAAAACAGTATTTCAGTTTGTGAGATAAGATGTGAAAAAATGGAAGCAGCACTAGCTTTAGTATATATTTTCTGTGCTAAGAATTGAGAGAATGACGGATTAGCTCTAAAGTAACATGCCGAGAATGGGAAAGAGCCTGACTAAATGAGAATTTCCTGCTGTAAACATTATTCTAGAAATAATCTTTTTGTGTTTCTGTTTTTTCACCTTTTTAACAGCACAATTACCCATAACAATATTATTTGAATAAGATGTTTTTTAAGAAAAGCACAAGCCACCTTAATAAAATACTATGCACAGCTCAAACAACAAAAAATTATTCCCATTTTGAGGGCTTCTTTCCATTTATATTAATGATCGGTTTTTCTATAGAAGGTTTGTACAATATGGGTTTTTCCTGTGTGTTCATAATAGGTCATTCATTAAAGAAAATACTGGGAAATTATTTTCTGTGTCAGTGGATACAGGATGCCATCTGGGAGCTGGAAAAATGAACAGAAATCAGACCAAAAAAAAAATTATTAAAACCATAAAATTAGTTTCACTTATGGAAACGAGACAAATACTTTAAAAAATGTCAGATCCATCAGATAGGCTGTTATAATTGGCACATTGTCCATTTATACGAGAGAAGCACTTACTCACAGGAGCGGTCAGTGGTTTCCTCCGTCAGGCCCTCGGTTATTCACTCTCACCATTTCCCCTGGGTCCTCTCCCTCTCTCTTGTCTCCAAAGGCTCATGCTCCCCCTCAGCCCCAGGCTCACCAGGGATGCTCTTTGCCATTTCCTCCTGCAGCTTTTCCCAGCTGTCTGCTCACTGGCACTTCTCCATTCCTCTCATTTCTCCTTCCAGTTTTCTGCTCCCTTTATTCCAAGGTGCTTTCTAAGCAGCTCTATCTCATAAGGCTGTTGTGCTATATTAGTCATTCTCCTCCCTGGGTCGAAACCCAACAGGTAGGTCAGAAAACCTCTTAAAAATTGAAATTGTCTACTCTGACTCCAACTCTAGGGTAATCTAAAATTCAGTGTTCATCTTTCTCGAGTAAGGTGGATGGCTGAAGTTGTGCCTACATCAGCTGATAAGGAAATCACAATATACTGATAAATGTATTAAGATGAATATGGCCATATGCCAATTTGCCCCCTCATAAATAAGCTCCTTGTTTACCAAATGTTCAGTTTTGGTTATGTCACTATAAAAATCAAGCAGCTGGTAATTCAGGCTTGATTAGCAGGTCTCCAGTTTTGATTAGTAAATTACTGTAGTAATCAAGGTTAATTCTCATTTCAGAGCTATGCTACAGATTTTATCTCTTCCAGAGAACTGGGTTTACCATTCTGGAGAAGGAATATTTTAATAAATATTACAAAAATATCCAGAAATAGATATAAAAAGCAGTTCCAAAGGGGTTTTGAATAATGGGGAACCAGAGCAGCAATGCTGTTCAAACATGAAACAGTTAATGTCCTAGGAATAAAATTCCAAGCTGCAATTTTACAGTAGATTTCCACATAATATATGCAGAGATTGCATTGCTAATTCCTTTTACCTAGTGTTTCTATTTCTATCTTTAAAAATTGTTTTCTTTGGATCTTCATTTTTCATTTTAAAAAGAAAAAAAATATACAGAGAGGCTTAAAAAGAAGCCCAAGAGACCATTATTAGTATAAAGATAAACAGTAGAATGGATTCTAACTGAGCCAGAAAACATCATTGTAGAATTTACATAAAATTTAGTTTTCAACCAAACATACTGCACATCCAGTTCCAGCTCATCTCATAATGAATATTCAAGCTTTCAAATGACCCACATGTCCCATAAGTGTGCAAGAGTCCCCAAAAGCCATCATTGTTGTAGAAGAGGCACAATATTAAAAAACACTGAGAATTCACTAGGGATTTTTTTTGCCATGAAACTTTTACTAAATCTTTAGCCTGCAAATGCTGCGATTATTTGAGCATACAAGTCTGTCAGGGATTTGGGGCTGGATAACAAATTCTTATATGGTTTTTAATTAGGATAATATTACTATTTTCTAGTCATAATTCTGGGTCAGTTTCTGTGCATCTATCTCACATCACTTTTGTATAATTAGAGACTAAATTATCTATAATAAATATGAAGTTTTGCTTTATCTGCTTCACACTGCATGCTTTTCTCAGATAGGAAAGCACAGGCAATTTTCAGATATACCATAGTATTTCACTCAAAATATTTACATAAATTTCTCCCCAATACCACAGAAAGAATTGACTGAATAAGCCCCAAAATATATGTGTATGGAGAAACATTACTGAGAACACAATAAAAAGTGAATTCAGTATAAGTTTATACAATTCCTATGTCCTTTGAGAGAAAAGGAAAACCACAAGCTATAACTCCCTTTTCTAGAAAAACGTGCTATATTCTTTTGTAAAAGGCTAGAGAGAAGCTTGGAATTTACTTCTGTTTCCATATATATACTTTATTCCACTGGAGTAATTTTGCTATGAGCACTTTCCTTATGCCAATGGAAACAGGGTTTTGAATCAGACCAGGATCAACTGTGCTTCTAATTCAGCACATTGTTTCTGATGAGGGCAAACAGAAAAGGCTTCAGAAAGTTCCTTCCTTGTGCTAGAAAGTCAATAGCTGTCTTATGGTCTGAAGCAAGGAGATTCTTATCCTTTCTGCACTTTTCCCTTTATAAAAAAAACCCTAGATATTTAACATTAGGTTTTATCTGCATGATTCATTTACAGCCCAGTATCTAACGACCCAAACATTGGCAGAAAGTGGAAATCAACCTGATCTATGAACATTTATTTAAGGTTAACACTTTGTTAAAATAACAATCAATTTGAGTAGAAAATAAGGATCTAGAGACTGGATTTATTAAGCATGTTAAGGGCTTGTCTCACTTTCACACGTCAGCAACTTGGGATGCCCCAAAATTTACAAAAGAGGAGAAAAATGTGCATTCAGGCAGAAAGCCTGTAAAACAAGCATTATAATTCTGGTTTATAATTATGTGTGTACTTTTTGCAGTCTGTATTTTATGTGCAAGACAAGATTGACCTGGAGAAGGAAGGAGTTGGGTGTGGGGGGGAAGCAATTGCAACCAATCCATTGCATTAATAGGGTGACTTCTACAGGTTTCTGGCTCATCTACAGTAGTGCAACGGCTCCTTGAATCTGGCAGATATTGCTTTTGCGCATGTTTTTACTTTTGGCTTGAGCTTTCCTCTCCTCTGCAGCTCTTCCAAGTTACATGGGAGGAAGCATACAGCTGTCCTTCCTCAAGAACAGAACAGGAGACAGTGGCCTCTGCAGCCATCTCTCCCAACAGCAGTTATGATGCAGGCACGTACAATTAGCTTGAGATTCAAGCTTCACTCTTGGCCAAATTAATTCATTCTCCAAGACTTTAGTGAATCATAACTTGCAGCTTTAGGGCTATGTTTGCAGAATGGATAAAGACAAATTTGAGGATATTAAAAAAATTCAGAATAAAATCCAAAACTACCGTCCCCAGAAGATTGTTTTGTGTTGCTTTAGTGGGAGACAAAAACTCTGAATTAGAAAAAAGCCCTACTTCTAGATCCTTTTGGAAAAGACAGGGTGGCATACAACTGACTCTTCTGGATATTCACCACCCTTCTGCCAACCTCCAAGCAAGCAACATGAAGGAAATATGACCAGGGAGTCACTGCAATCTTGTTATCCCTGGCAGAACAATAGTTTTCTTAAGAGCAGCCTGGCCTAGTGAAAATGAGAGGAGTCAAAAGGTTTCTGGAAAGGTATTTATTTTATCCACAGGTAGAACTGCATCACTGAATGTGATAGTCTCAATTTAAGGTGATTAATAATATGTTACGCTGCTTATTTTGGGTACAGACTATAGGCCAACTCCTGCCCTGGCTCAACTCTCATTAAAGTCAATTGTTTAGGCTGAAAAATGGATTACAGGATGTGGCCATAATTTATGCATTCAAAAATACAGAGGATTTTACTTCAGAACCAGTAATTTTTATTTATGTGCTCTGCGGTAGTGCCCAGAACCAGAGATTCTTGATGCAGGACAGTATCCAAATGCACAGGAAATACAGGCATGGTCCATACACCAAAGTGTCTTTGATCTAAGCAAAAGACAAGTGACAGCAAACAGATGGGGAGAGGGGCAGAAATGACAAGGTAACTGGGAGATAATTATGATCACTATGCAGTCACAGCACATCAGCTGCTTAACCACTACCATTTTTTTTAAGGTGTCACAGCAAAGGGGAGTTTTAAGGGAGGATGTGAAGAAGCACCAGTGTAGTAGCTTGGCAGATTTTTATAGGGGTGGACCCTCACAGAAGGAAACAAAATGAGTACAGTTCAAAATTTAAGACATCAGGGATGAAATTTGTTGTGAATGGTGGATGCACACTGGCCTGTCAGTACCTCATGGATTTGATCAAGACAAACAGTCTTGGCAGAGCCTATGTGGCATCCTTAGGATGTTTTTAGCTGCAAGAGAAAAGGAGGAGCTGATGAAAGGGTGCATGGTAAAAGAGATATGTCAAAGTGAATGTATGACATATGTGCCTGCCAAGGCTGGAGAAGCTTGGACTGAGTGCTGGGGTTCAAATTAATTTTTCAGTTTTGCTTGTCAAAAGGTCAGATTGGTCACAAGAAGTACAAGAATCAGAAGGTTTGTCCTAGCAAGCATAAACCTAGAGAGAAAGATGTAGAATGACATGAAGTCTAGAATAACATAACATCTAGAAAGAAATGGGCCTAGAACCTGAGATGATGGTGCTAAAACAGTGGTCACACCTTTAGTTTTTGTTGTGCAAGATGCTGCCGGCACAAAAGAGAGTCCCTGTACTTAAAAAGGGGAACACTTCTGAGACTGCTTATACCTCAGTGCATGAGCAAAGTACATAGAACATTGAGAAAAACAGAAGACAGAAGCCTCAGAAACTCCTCTTTAAAGGTTTTATGACTTTGGGGAGGTTGTTTTTTTCCTCCTTACAAAGTTAGTAAACTCATATTTCAATAAATAAACCAATAAAACCAAATAATTTCTTTTTGTCATACATATATGCTCCATTTTTGTGTGTCATTGTGGGAACCAAATAAGAGAAACTTAGGTATGGAACTGCTTACACAAACTTGTAGGACTAACTGAGCATTTGCAACTCAAATTTTACCATGAACAAAAATAGGAAGGACAGTATGCATGCTACTGCAAAGCAATTTTTATATTATAAATATGTTTAGGTGGTATCTAAATTGCCACCAGAGCTCTGATCCTTATTACAGATGATCATAAAGTAAAGAACACTTTGAAGTGTCCCAAATTGTAGATCAAAATGCTTGTATATTCATCACTTTGACTAAGATCCAGCTAAGATTTTCTTGGCTAATAAAGACTGTAAATTAAATAGAAAACAGGCCCAGTAAAGAGAGGTCATGGCTGCTTTTTTAAATGCTTACAGTCCTTTAGGGCAGGATGTCTGTGGTGCTTTAATTGTTCAGAGTTTCGCTTTCTGCCATGGGACCTGCAAATGTGCAAGCCTCTGCCTCATAATGCTGCAATATAAACCTCCATTTAAACTTGATGGGTCCCTTCTCATTGGAGTTTTATTTTCCAAGCACTTTTGTGACGTGTTCTTTTATGAGCAGTTTGAATAAATACGATAGCAATATTACCTGTGCAAATGGGCAGAACTAAAATGTCTAGGGTTAAGGAGAAGCAACAAAAAGAGATGCTTTAAAACACCCCAAATATTAGTTACGTTTTTCTTATTTTAATAATGAATTTGTTCTAATCTTCCTGACAGTCAGAATTTCTCTGCAGCATGTACCATGATCTGATTGGCAAAATGTGAACATGAGCCTAATTTCCATCTTGTTTTGATTCTTTTTCAGTGTGTAGATCAGTAACTGGACTTTTAGGAGAATCAGATGCTTTCCTGACCTACCTCTTCCCAGTCCATATGGAGAGATGCATGACAGGCAACCTGTGAACAATCTATGCTTGATAGTATGAAAATAGATTGTTGTATTAGTACCTACTGATTTATCCTAGCAGGGATGTTATGAGCAGTGCTCTATGTTCTTTAATGAGCAGCCTTAGTTGTTTGAGAACTCTTTGCAATCAATCAAGTTTACAGAAAGCCTAGAACATTACTCAAAAGAAGAAACTTTGGGGATCATGGCCTTAAAATGTAGGACAAATTCCCACTTTTAGTCTCACTGGCAAGTTGTGGATCTACTCAGACTCTAAACAGTTTCTATATTTAAGTGATAAAATCATTATGACTCACCAGAGCAGGACATTGGATGGTCTCCGATTCTGTCATTTTGCTTGCTTGAAAAAGAGCCAAGAATTCAGATTTACAAAGCAGATTATGAATTTTGTACATCTCAGTGAAAAACCGTGATTATTAAAGAAAAGTGAGCTAGGCATATTAGTCCCGTAAGGGGTGTAAATGGAAGGGCAAAAGATGGAAAAATTTGAATGGATTGTGTGATATCTGGCAAAACACGCCATCCTTATTCATTCTAACTTAAAATTTCAAATGTGTTAGGAAAATGCAGATTTCTCAGGACTAGCCCAGAGAGTAAGCATTTATTATTTAGAGTGTCTTGATATTATTTGGTAGAAGGGACTCTTTTGGGAAAGGATAGTACAGCAGGAAATAGACAACAGCCAGTACTTCAAATTATAGTACAGATTCTTTATAAAATTCATGTTCTTCCTAATGATTTTTTCCTATCTAAACTGAGGTCTTGCCAGAACCTGTTTTTAGTTACACCATTGTAAATCTGGAGCAATAATATAAGAGTCTATTGAATTGATAAGGATTTTGTAATTTTGTAAAATAAAGGGTGAAGTCACAAAAAAGACATTCCAATGTTCCTCATATTTTGCACCATGCTTTTCCTTTGTCTCCTTCCCTGCCACTTATTTTTTCTAGACCTCTGTACTTATTTTATTCCACCTTCTCCTACCCATTCCTATTGTTATTTTTTATGACTTTGGGTGGGTGGTTAGGTGGCATTGGGAAGAAAAGCCACACAGGAATCTATCCACATATAGTATAAGCCAGAGCACCGTGTCTCCTCTTGGTTACCTAAATGTCATTATAAAACATGCTATATGTTTATTATCTAAACAATACTAAAATGTAGGGGGAAAAAAAGCACTGTGTTTTTTCTGATGTTGTCATCTATTACAAAATCCTACAGGGAGAGAAAAGGCACAGTTAAAGGAGTACCTTAATTTCTTGCTATTGAAAAGCTGCTACTATAACAAACAGCAGCAAGACTTTTAAATCAGGCCTCTGGAACAATGCATTTCAGTGTCATTTTTACATTAGTGATTGCAGTTGATGTAATTTTCACAAAACAAAATTATAACCAAAATGGATATTTCAGGTCAAAGTGGCAAAAAGAGTATATAGATACATTTCCATCAATAAATCTGCCCTCTTCCTGCCCTGACATAAGTGTTCAACCCCTTGTGATTGACGTTTTTACCACTAAATTATACTATGTCTGCTTCTAGAAGAAATGTCTCCATTACAAAATTAGCTAACCATCAACATAACATAAAATAACTTCAACATGGTGTCATTTCACAAGAATATCGATTCTCACAGACTTACTGGATTAAATCCTGGTTTCCCATAAAAGGAGCAGCCATTATGTCTTTGGTAGACAGAAAAATATATATTGTGGAAAGATGTATTTGGGGTGATTAAAACTTCATTGCTGGTATCAGAAGCACAGGATTTAGTCATTTGGCAATCTGAAATAAAGAAAATGGACAAAATATTAGTTTGAATTATACTTAAGAATAAGGCTAAAATCCAGCCAACAGCCTGTCATTTTATCTTCCTCTGCTGGAAGTTACTTTTGAATATTGCTTTCATAGGAAAAGTCATCAATTATTCTAGATTGACTGCTGAATCTGTCAAAATCGTATCAAGACCTTGTGCATGTAACTTTTTCTTCATTTTCCTCACCTTTAGTGCTAATAAAATTCCTCATACCTCACAGGATGTTGTGACTAACACCTGAAAAGACTTTGAAGTGCTTACATGAGCAAAGCTATTTGAAAGCGAACAATCATCATATGTAGTTGTAGTTTGTATATCAAAATTGTAGAATGAAAAGTTAATTAGAGAACAGATTTTTTATGTCCCTCTTCACTTTTATAGAGTTTTCCTATATTTAGCATTGAAGTAACAGTAGGTAAACTAATTCTGGGCACAACTTTGTGATTCTAATGAAATTATATTGAGGATAAATTTGCCGCGGTTCTTTGCAACCACTCCCAAATCAGAGAATTTCCTAAAGGGGAAAACACCACTTCTATGACCACAGTTCACTTCTGGTATATGCAACATTTTGAATTTCAGCCTGATTCCTTCAAATACAGTTAAAAACCTGCATCTTCATTAAGCAAGGCAAATGTAAATTGTTGCATACATTGTACTATCCTGAAGGCTCCATTCTCCTGAGGGCTGCTGTTATGCGCAGAGAGCATGGGTAAGGTGAACAGCTGCCAGATTTCTCACTTTCAATCAAGTATTTTTCATGTCTGTTCATCAAATAGGAGTCTTTAAAATCAAATTGGTGCTGTACTCTCATGTAGAGAAGAACTGGGTACCATGCCAGTTCCAGGAAGACTGGCAGTAACGAGGTGTAAAAGACATGGGGGAAGCATGAGGTTGCTGGGCAGGATTGCAATTACATCTGTGCATGATAGACTTATATTCCTTGAAAAACAGCTATGATGAAAAAGCACCATCCCTCAGCCATGGCTTGTGCATATTTGTGGAGGTAGGGGGAAAAGTGGGGCTCTGCTCGCGGCTCCCTCTTATTCTGGCTCTGTGCGAGAGGAAAAAAAGAACATTTTCACCTTGGGAGAATGATAGTGCATAGCTGCCTGCTAGTGAAGGATAGTCTGTCACCATTCATCCCTGCCCATTAGGGCTCGAAGAGGACAATGTTACTAGTCTCTGCCCATTCAATCCTTTTCTGTTGGCACATTACTATTTTATCATTTTGATCTTCTCCCTACTGAAGATAAAAGACGCCATGGGCGGGATTCATGAATGACTACTGTTATTTATCGACCCAGGACTTTTTGAACATTTTTTTCCCTCTGATTCATGAACCACTTTTCCATATTCGAAAAGCAGTTCATAAATCGTTCAGTACCAGAAGAAATTAATAATAATGAATTCATTTACATAAAAGGACTCATCCTGCCAGTTGCTGATAATGTTTTAAGCCAGAACCTTGTCGGCAGAGAGGATTTTTGCTGGCAGTGCAGGAAATAATCTTTTGTTTATAAATTAATTAAAACATACGTTTCCTCTGTTTTTAGAACTGCTATAGGAACATTGGGCAACATATTATGCTTTTTTTTTTTTTAAACAAATAGTATTGCCCGGAGTGGAAAGAGGGATATTTGGTAGCATTGTCAGACTCTTAAGAGAAGAATGTGTTTTAATTTTTTTGAGTGAGGATTTCTTCTAAAGCCATTGACAGCTGCATTTCACAATGATTGATTTGAATGTATTCTTTCCTGTGGAATTGTGTCTGTTTATTTTCTCCCCAGTTTCATCCTGAGTTTCAAATTCAAGTGAACTTAAAGTCTCAACAAGAACCTCCCACTTTTCCCCTGGACTAAAACCCATGAGTTTCACGATTCCAATGCAAAGTTATCTATAATCAGTGCCAGGTTTATTTTTGGGAAGGAGGGATGACCCTAAATGAACATTTCCATAATGCCAGTCAAGGGGTAGAATCTGTTAATGGATGTTTAATGCCACACATTACCACACATGTGCTGCATGTTTGTGTTTCATTATGACTGAATGCCAAGAAGTAGTCCACCTTTCCTATCATCAGATTTACATAATTTACCCTAATGGAACGGTGGTGGTTTAAGCACCACTACATTAACTAGGGGGCACTCTTAATAGTGACGAGAAGAATGAACAGAATTTAACAACAGAGAAACACTTTATTTGTCTGGAGCTCAAACAAAGGAAAACACAGTTTAAGGGAACTCCAGACTCAACACAAAAAAAAGCACCCAACAAAAACCATGAAAAAGGAAAACAAAGAAAAAAAAAAGGAATAAGGGAACTACTATCAAAGGCCAGCCAAGCTGGCCAAAGAGAAGCAGTAAGAAGGGAAAGCCGCTTCCACTTCTTCTCTCTCTGGTGGAAGCAAACTCCCGGCCCTTGGAGTCTCTGTAAAACACAACACAGTGAAAGGTTCTCCCCCCAACCCGGGATGTTATTTGGGGAAGCTTTCAACCTGTAGTTGTGCTGGTGTGGCTCCGATGCCGATGGGGGATGGGCGAAGTCAAGCCACGAGGCCTGGGAGTAGGAGAAGGGGAGCCGTGCTGGGCCTCTCCAGCTTCGCAGGAAGCCAAAGAGAGTGAACTTCCGTTTCTTCGGCCTTTTAAGCTCTCCAAGTCCCACATGAATCTCGTGGTCCTCTTCCCAGTTTCGCCGCTTCGGATTCAGCGGTCTGCGCTCCACCTCCCCCTTCGAGGCTCTCGGCTCCAACAAAATGGCGATTCCTGCCAAAATCTGTGAGCCAACAGC
>VXBA01004393.1:1593774-1605625 GCA_013399895.1 Serilophus lunatus | reverse complement strand
CCCTCTCCCCTTTCAAACCCCTACAGGAACTTCATCAGATCTACACTGCTATAAGAGAATGATTTTTTTGAAGCATAAGGATAGAATTTCACAACACACTAAAGCCTAAATTGAGTGCTGCTGTGAAGAGGGGCTTGCTCCCCCTTGCCCAAACCTCTTGGTCCTGCCACAGGACAAATGTGAGAGAAAAATGGAGTTGACGAATCAGTCCACCCTATAAACTTTCCTTTGGATCACCAGTCTAACAAGGTCATTGGCACATGTTTCACACCTCAGCTCTTACCTGGCTGGCCTTGGACTCTTCCAGGTGACTCCGTGCAGCCAGGGAGTTTCTGTATCTCCCGTGAAGCATCTTCTCTCCCCATGTGCTGTTCAAAAAGACCACATGCTTACAACAAAGTTCAGTTTCCATTTCAAACCCCAAATGTACGAACTGTACACAGCAACACCCAACATTGCCACATTTTAATTTGCTTTTCACATTCAGGCCTAGCTATTTCCAGAAAAAGTTAGGAAAGCTCGATACCTACTGCTTTCCTGAGTCACACAAGATGGAACTCAGAGAGATTTGCAAGGATGGAAATTAAATAGCCATAGGAACATTTTACACACATGCACACAAAAAAGGCTAATTATCTCTTAGTATTTTTAAAAAACTAAAACACTTGAGTGCCAATTGTCATTGGAAGTGAATAGAAACACTTTTCACTTATTTATTTCTTTATGTACAGCACCATTATTAGAAACTGGGATTTGGGATATGATTTGATCCTTTATCCAATTTCTTAGTGCTGGAATTTGTCATTTGATATTCTGATTTTTATTGTATTTAAGCTTTTGTTTGGCAACCACATAATATTATAACATAGAAAGACTAGAAGTTGGAAATGTGTATTATTAGTCCAATCTGCATCGTAAGAATGTATATGGCTTCAATAGAAAAGCCACTTTTATAAACAACAACAAAAGGCCTGAATTGTCTGTTCCTACTTTTGCTTTTAATTGGTGACATCTGGATTTGTTGGGATTGAATGAAACTTTTATTTTGTGTTTTTGAGGAGGAAGAGTTGGCTGACTAGTTGTCTTTATATGGTTTAATTTCCTCTTATGTCCCCTTCTTTTTAATTTAACTGCTTGAAGATTTCTAAGGTAAACAATAAGGGAGACAAAAGAGCTCTCCAGACAGTTCACTGGACTGCTGTGAGCTGTACCAATTCCTTGCAGCACAAACCTGAGCAGTTCACTTTATATTTCCATCTGTAAAACAGAGTTAATAATTCAAACTAGAAAACTTTGTTACATTTACCAAAATCAGAATATAAACCCAATATATTATACTCTTATTATGATCACTCTTTTTATATAAGCGTCCATGTAACAAGTAGCACAATGCTTCTTTAGTCTTCTTAATATAAGTTTGGGTAATTATTGCTATCACCAGTTATTGCCAGCTTATACCAGTGTGTGACCAGAACCAGCTATCACAGGGCTGTCATGGCTGTACTTGTTACAACATTTGATCCTTCACCTTAGCAACTATATATTTCACTAAAAGAAAGGGTTATAAAAAGGAGAGTATTTGCATGTGGATCAGAAAACAGAAACTGGATTCAAGCTTCTCAGCAGAAAACATATGAAGGACCAGGGAAAGTTCTGTCTGTGGCAGTAAAATGACATGCTAAGCGGACTGAAAGCAACATTCATAATGTTGGGAACCCACTTTTCTCAGTGCATAAATTCTAGACAATGAAAAAGTAATGAATAAAGCATTTAGAGAGGTGATTGTGACAAGGACAAGATGGGGGAGGGTGCTGGATCTTACTGTCAACCACTTCAAGTTAAACTATGTTTACTACTGGAGAGGAGACATCAAACTGGGAAATAATTTAGTCTTAAGGTTCCCCAAAATACATTCTTGTCCAAGCAAGTGAACTGTCAAACTGACTGCAAACAGTGATTTAACTGACTGTTAAGACCCTGATTCCTCATAACATTCAGCTGCATGAGAAGGACCTTTAGCAATATGCAAAGGTCCAGGCGATTGCACGTCAGACAGGCTTTTGAAAACATCCTGCTGCAAGTGAAACTGAAGTATAAAAATGTATCAGCCCCGAACAAATGCCTGTTGGGAGTTGCAAAGAGCCGCTAAGCTTGATCCCTGTAGGAAGTGCAGATGTAGCTGGAAGCCACTACTAACAAGAAGCCAAGACTGGAGCTGGAGCTGCTCAGCACCTCTGAGGATTTGGCCTTCGATGTGAGCAGCCCACGGACCCCAAAGCCCAATCCTAGGAGGCTTCAGAATAAGCTTTGGGGGGGGGGAAGTCTGAGGCAAGCTTTCAACCTTCTCAGTTAGTTCTAGTAAGGATTTTCAAAGTTATCTTCACGAAGAAAAGTGCTAGAAAAGTAACTCACTAAAAGGAAATCTGAAAATCTGTGTTCTGTTCTGGTGCTCTCCAAACACAACAACAGAGTTTTTAAGAATAGGGCAGGTCATAAAGGCAAGTTGGAGAAGAAAGATATAATAAAGGCAAATGACTTATTGTCAGAATCAATATGAAAATGCAATCACAGCAAATGATTGTTACTTATTTTCATACTTCTTCAAAACTCTGCATGTTTTCCAGTTATCAAATAATCCAAAGATTTTAAAATATCAAATTAACTTTGTAACGTTTCTGTCAAACACATGAGATTTTACTAAACACTCCAAGTGGAAAATACCATAGGCATCGAAAGCAAATGACAAGTTTTAAGAAGTAATTGCTCTGTGGCTTTTAGTTTCTTTTCTGTGTTTTTTTCTTTACTTGATATACTGGAGAGCATTAGCCAGGAGATGCCAAATGTTTTATCACTAGTCTCCAGGGAGAAGTCTCTGTCCTCTTTTTTCACCAGGACTTGAAGTTGTAGTAGAAATCTTTTAACCTTCATTCAGCATATGCAGTGCTCCAAACTTTGACAGATAACTGTTCCCCAAAATCCTGACAACAGGCAAATATATGAGATTAGAAAAAGAAAATTAAAAAAAATCCAAGAAACAAGAAATTCAAATCCCCAGCACACTTGGATTCCTTATTTTCACATGATCATTTCTGAATGTTGAAGTATTAAGTCTTAGGGTATATTTTTGGGATCACACTTCCGTGCCTCCTACATAATCATGAGACCTAGAAAGTTTTGGTTTACCTCTAAAAAAATTCTTTTTGCATTTGCAGCAGCTGAAGATTTAAATAAAGCATCAAATACTTCGAAGTTCATGATAAAATTGTAAGAACTGGCAATGCTGCCTATGATAACAAGGAAAACTCAGTTCAGAGCTAGTAAAAGAGGAGGAGGGATAAAGTACTGAACAAGACAGGAGAATGTTTTGAAATGTTACCTGTTTGGAAAGGCTGCATTTTTTCCTTAGGTTTGCACTGTTGTAAGTGACTATCTCAGCTTTCAGGTGCCATGGCAGGAGTTTTCGTGGGCCTCTCTGAGAATAAACTATTCACTAGCTATTTTAGTCCATTCCCACTTTTCCAGATTGTATTTTTCTTTTGCATCTGATTTCTTTTTTCTTTCTTTGTCAGACCATTCCACTGAATTTTCTTTTAAATAGGAAACTCTTATTCCCTCCTTTCTTCCCTCTGGACTGGTATGCTATTGAGCTACCAAGGGTCCCAGCACAGCTCTTCCTCCCGCAGAACACAGTCATTCCCATCTGGCAGGAAAAGATGGGGAGCTAGACTGTGCTGTCCTGCCCTGGGTGCTTGTGTTTGCTGTGATTCATCAGCCCTCGAGGCATGGGATGTCCCCTGATAAGGGAGCTTTCCTCAAGAGCTGTGGTGTTTCCCAGTTATTGGAAGGAAAGCTCCTCTTTTTGGCACCCACCTTTTACCTGAGCAAACAAACTGGCCCTCTCTCCAACCCCTGCTTCCACGAAAAAAGCAAGAGGAGGAGAGAAGAAGAAAGAGGAGGGGGAAAGGAAGGGAAAGAGAAAAGAGGAAATTGAAAGGGAAAAGGGAAAGGAGCAAATATCTCAGCATGGGCATGGCTGATGACTAGCACTAGTGCCACTCTAAATTAGTTATGTTTGAAGCAGGCCAGGCAGGCATCAAAATGTGTCAGAAATGTTGAGCTGGAAGGATCACATAGAGCAAGACTTCCCAGATATTTTTGAACAGACAGATTAATACCAACTCTTAAAATTTCTCATATATTACCAGACACCAAATTTCTCACTGTGTCAAAAGGACCAATATTTCTAAGGACCTCTCTTTCTGCAACCACCTGCAGAGTGGGAGAGTCTTGCCTGTATTCCTTACTAAGACATGCATTATTGAACCCGTTCTTAAAATCTCTTTGGGGTGAGATAACATAATTACTTTCTAGGGAGCTACTTCCAGTGCTTCACAGAAGGAAATTCTTCCTGCTATCCTTCACAGGGTATCATCTCTGTTTTCCCCAGCAGACATCAAAGAAAATTGAAGTCAGTTCTATCTTCTAAGACCCCATTCCTCCCTTTTGCTTTTCCCTTCAGCTCCAAGAACTGTCTTGCAACAAACATGGAATGGTATTCTGGTGTGTCTAGAAGAGAAAGTTTCTCTCAAGCATTAGGAAACAATCTCAAATAGCATAAGAAATAGAAAGAATGATGCATCCCAACTGGAATACTTAATTTCCCTGTAAGAAGGGATGCATCTGTGAGTTTAACTATTTTATAAGCTCTTTCAAAGACAAGAAGGGTTACACAGTAAATGATATATGTATTTGTCTTAAATAAACACATGTAGTTATTTAATTGGCATTTTCAATAGATGCCTTGGATATGTGGATTATATGATAAACAGACCTAAGATTTTACATGTTTATGCAATATTTACCTAAGAATCTAGAAAAAACATGGAAGTTGCTTTATACTTTTAAAGGTCAAAAGTATTACAGTTTTAAACCCCTTGTACAAAGATAACATGGTACAAGTTTTAATGGGATTTGTTAAAAACTTGAGATATTAAGAAAATACAATCAGACATTCATTTTATGTCTCATGTTTATAGCTGTTTCACAGAGGAGAGAAATAGAAATTGTCACAAATTTTAAGATGAGATGTGGCTGATAAAGTCACTAGTGACCTCAGTTTCACTATTGGGTGTAGCTCAAGATTGCTGCTAGACCAAATATAGAGATACTTCCACTTGTGCTCAAAATCCAGTCCTGCCTCAGGCAGCCTCTGTTTTATCACATTTTTTAGATTCCTGAAGACATATGAACACTGATCAAAGTATCGACTATATATCAAATTATAATACCACAATCCTTGCAATTAGACTAAGAAAGTCAGAATCACTTACTTAGTTTTAATTGTAGGATTATGAAAATCTGGAATGCAATAAAATAAAGTGCAATAAAATTTAGCAAAAACTGTAACAACTTGAACTAATATAATACCAAGCTGTTAAAGAAATGTTAAGGGACTGCTACCTCCTAGTCTGTTTTCATTTACAAGTTCACTTTGGAAATGTTGAAGAATCTGCACGTATCAGAAAATTGCTCACTCACTGAAACCAGCTATTTTTAGGATTTTATTTAGGGGAGATAATGAATAAGACTAAATTGATGCCAGGCATGAAGTAATTTTAACCAATATATTAAAAGTCTATAATACAAAATATTGAAAAATTATATGTGGAGTAATCTCGAGTAATGAGATGTTAAAATTCTTTGGAACCTAGAAACTCTTCTATTCATTCTGTTCTTCCTCTTTCAACCTCACTGTGGGAGGCTCCATCTCTGACATCTTTATATATGATGTTCTCATTTCAAAATGCCACTGAACCTTCAAATGAACACTTGCCTATGATCTCTGAATACAAAAAACCTTAAATCAAGGTTTTTATATTTTAGTGCACTCAGCCATAATATGCAGTGAAAGAATTTTGGTATTTAGTCTAGGTCTTGTTTCAGAAGAAAGGAAAAGATGACTCTCAAAAATGAAAACAATAGCTCAGTAGAATGAAATACCAGCAGCATGGGATAATTCCTAGACAGGATATTTTTAACATCTATTGAAAAGAAAGGGAAATGAAAAATCCTTTAGAAAGTTAAATCTGGAGTTAAAATACAGTCTTCTTCTATAAGAGTTGTTGTATGTAGTCACTAAAGAATGAAAATAAAATGAATTAGGGTGAGCAGTGCTTGTACAGTATTTACACGTTGGCATCTACTCTCACTGTTGGCATGGACAAGACTTGAAGGGCTTTACAGATCTCTCTACTGGTGAACATTAGGGGAAAGCTAACAAGGACTGCTTGATATTCTGTGGTGGACACAGAATTATTATGAACACATTTACATGCTTTAAACCAATCCTTTTTACTCATTGGGCTATATAGATTTTAGAACTATAAACATGTTCTGAGGTGTTTTGTTAGAACAGATCACCTTCTATACTGCCCTTCATTAATCACCTGTACACACACAATTTAGTATGACATAAACAAACTAAATCAACTGTCTGAGTGACTTGATTGAATAATGCAGAACTGCTACCGAAGTCTCAAGCCAACCTTGTATTTTCTTTTTTTGAGATTGCTTCTAAAATGTTGATTTCACACAAAGTTGTTTCTCACTGCTTTGCTTTATTTTTGCTACCTAAATCAAGACATGAGGAAATGTGTCTCCTTATTCCTCCAATAGATAGTTAAGCTTAGCACTAAGGCTTTGTTTCATTTCATTGATTGTAGAATTACCCATCAAATCTCAAATTTTACTGCTAACAAATTTGTCATACACTATGAGTTTCCAGCTAATGCACATCAGGATTTACTGTTTTCCAGGGGATCAATGCATCAGGTATGGAACTGTGAGTTTTTAGTAACCTCTCACAGGCTGTTGTAAGCGGCAATATTAGTGAGCGTCACTTCTTTTCTGTGCTTGGGGTAAGTGTCCAGTGGGCATTTGTTCTTGAAGCTTTTACTGGCTTTGAGTGTCAGACTGTTTGAAGCAGCATCTGGCCTACACTGCTGTGTAAAAGGTACAATGACTCTAAAGCTAAGATTGTTTCTGCCTTTCATCCTTTTAACAGAATTGCTGCCTGAACTGTAGTAGTATCAAACAAAGCTCAGTATACTTAAATAACCTCCAAACTCACAAAGAAGTTAAAACGTATCTACACAAAAATGTTGAATCTTAACTGGAGTCAGAAACAACAAAAACGCAGGTACCTCCCTCCTTCTGACAAATCCTAAACACTGTAACTGATAACAATACTGGGATTTTTTTGCCTCAACTATGTGAGTGTGACTCACATGGGAGCTGTGCAGCTCTGAGAAGCAGAAGGCAGCACACCTTTAACATTTTATATGTATGCATTAAACTTGCAGATGTTAGTAGGGCCAAGGCAGCCAGAGGGAGAATCCTCACTGGCTGCAATTACTGGTGGCACAGCCAGGACTGAGCACTCCATCCAGTGCAGCTGCTGCCCTGTGTGTGGCAGGATGCACTGTTCAAATCCATCCCTTCCCTCTACTGCTGGATGTTGCTGGCAATGCTCAGAAGCTCCCTTTGACTGCATGGGCTGCTGGAATAGCTCCAGTGTTCTGGAGAAAAGTGAACACCTGAAACAGCTCTGCTGCTGAAAACGAAAAGATGAACAAAAGAGCAGTGTAATACTCAGAACAGCTCTACTACAGACTTCTTTAATTTTCAGTATCTAAGTTCAGCCTGTTGAATGGTATTACATCATGACAGTTGAGCAAGTCAGCATTTGAGGTCCGCTAGACACAATAATTCACTATCCTTAATCTGGAATTATTCAAATGCTCTGACCTCATCAGATGTAACAAATATTAATGCATATGTATTCTGATATTTCAGGAATAGATGCAATAGATGAGGAAAGAAATCAGAAAAGAGTGAAACTAAGCTCACATCTAGAGCACCAAATTTTTTTACAAATGATAAATCACTTTTGCCATTTTCAAATTAGTCTGAGAGGAAAACCAAAAGTTAATACAGTTACTAATTTCCACAGTAACTCCTTTTCACCTAAAGAGGATACCATCATCATGCCATCCAATAATATATACAGACGTAAAAAATCTCATGTGAGAGTATTATGAATGTGAAGATACAGAAGAGCAGTATAGCTGTGGAAAATAAATAAATTAATCTTTCATGGATTATTATGTTCAGAAAATTATAAGGATTTTCACGCAATAAAAATAAAAATGCTCGTAAAAACATGTAAACCCCTATAAGTTTAGATAAAACTCAGATGAATTTCACTTAAATATCTGGACCTGAGAGAAGAAATTGCACACAAGAGAGCTGTCTTAAAGAGATTTTAACAATTCTTGATTTTAGACACTTGGCTAAAATACTGCAAAAAGTAATAACTGAGTGGCTTTAGGATTAAGTGGCACATGGAAGCATAATATCACAAACAAACAAGTTCACAGTAACAAATACACAAAAGTTTTCTAACTTTGACATTTGCTATACAGTTTGAGAGTGAATATTTTTGTGTTTCAACAGAAGTTCAGTGGTCCATATTTTAAAAATGTACATTCTTTAAGTGCATTGTAATTATTGCTCCAGCCACTAAATTGTTCAGAAAGACTTTAAAGACCGAGCAAAGATTGCTAAGTGCATGAAACATTAAGAAAACAAATTAAATATATAGCTATTTAAAATATCTACTCCAGCTGTAGAGAACCAACTTCCTTTCTATGAGCACAAGCAAATATATGGGGGTTTGGGAGGATAAGTATTGGTTTGTCATTATTTGTGATGTTGACTTCCCAGCAACATGCATGGGAGAGATGTGGTTAAAATTTTCCCTGGAGTAACAGAGGAAACCTTTTCTTCCCCAGAGGTATTGCCTCAGCTGCTGGGAAAAGATACAAGTTCCTCCAGGTGAGGATGAAGGTGGGTTGACTGAGGTAGTCCAGCAATGAGGAATTCTGGTGGGATCAATTAGGATGACCTAGATACAAAAAGTAGGGGGAATGAATTTGGTCCTTTACTGCTCCTGGTTTCTTACTCTTGACTCTAAGCTGTGGGGTGCAGAACTGAGTCTTGAGGAGCACAGTGAGGCTGATCTGTTGTGTATGGAGTACCTTGAGAAATTAATTTCTCAGTAAGCACTAAAACCTCCTTCTTTTTAGACCTGCATAACAAAAAATGTAAACTTCAATACCTTAATGTCATTCCTCTTCCTCTCTTCTATATTCATTCTTATTTCAGTTTTTAGACCCAGATCTGACGATGGGATAAGCAATCATTCCTCACAGGATGCAGAGCTAGAAATGTTTTCTATGAAGTCATTTGCTGCTGGAACAGTTTTATCAAGCAAAAAACCTAGCATGTTTTCTAAGTTACAGTATAATTATAGTTATTTTTAGAAATAAGATCAAAAATTAAAGTATACACATTATTAACAACATGCTAACAACAGAAAAATTATCATGCTGCGTCTAAAACTTTGTATGTGTGTCAGCTTTTCAACACTGCATTTACAGAAGGAAACTTCAAGCTTCCAAGTCTAGAACTAAAAACCCCAAGAAAGCTATAAAATGAGAAGTGGGGATCACAAAGCCCAAGCTTGTTTCAATATAGTATTGAGTAATTTGGTTTTGTGGTTCTTTTTCTCCACACCAGGACTGCAATGATCTGAGCAGCACTTGCTACTGGAACTGAGCCTTCACCCCATGAGCTGGAGCCTTCTTACAATGCATTCCAGCTTTCTGAACAGAGGAGAGCTGTCATTTAAAACACAGTCTTTTTGTCCAGTATCAAATCCCAAAACATTTGGAACGGGGAAAATAGAGGGGGAGCTCAGTGTCCCACCCAGCAGAAGTCAATGAAGAATGTTTCCTTTAGTAGTACAATATTCACATTTCTTCCTTGCAGTCAGTTTCCTTTGCACCTTTTGTTTGAATGAAAGATAGTCAAGGATTAAAATTACTATTGCCTGATTCTTCTATATTATATAATCAGGTACAAGTAAAATCCCTGAGGCAGAACAAAGCTTTATTGACTGGAAGCAGACACAAACCTGTCCTATTATAATTAGAGAGTTTTGAATTGGTTTCAAGAGACTGTCAGAAATAGACCTCAGAAAGAATGCATGAAATATCTTGTCTTTTGTAGATCCTCCAAAGCTATGTGCTCTTAGAGCACACAATAACATATTACAGTTCAAAAGAGCAGAAAACCATGAAACATGTGAAGCTGCTTTACCAAAGAGGAAACTCAATGTACACAGATACCAGATTTCCAGAGAAAGAAAAATGTAGGGGGGAAAACCCCCAAGAAAAACAAACAAAAATATAGTTCTGGTTAACAAAAAAAACCCAAACAAACAACACACAAAACCTACCAAAAAAAAAAACAAAACCAAAAAACCCCACAAAAAACCAAAATAAAGACACAGCAGAAAATGATAAGAAAAAAAACTTTAATTTCGGAAAACAACCAACAACAAAATCCAACTCAGAATATTTTTTTTTCTGAAAAATGAAATCTGTTCTAACAATATGCCTACCCATAGTTTCATGGCTGCCTCACAGCTCATAAATTAAGCAAGTTCTAACTTGAGCACACTTAATGCTGAAAGAGGCACAATGTTTGATTCTGTAGGCTCTATTCATCCTATGATCTATGGAGGTGTTAAAATACCTTATGTTTGAGGAAAATTAACCAAAGAAGAATGGAACAAGACTCATGCCTTTGAGGTCCCTCTGGCATTACTTCTAACAGGACATGTGTAAACACTGCTGTTCTGGACAAATTTCAAATGGAAAGCAGAGGTAATAAAGAAAACCAAAGCATACTAGCATAAGTTAGAAAAATTATTGTTTCCATCCCCTTTTAAATATTTTAGACTTGTGCTGGGGAAACTGTCTTCCACCAAAAACACTACCTCTAAAGAGACCATGTGCATAGCTCTCCTGTATCACCTAGAGACACACGGTGCTCACAATGCAATTTTCACTTGTTGGGCTTTTTTTCTAGAATCCACATTAGTAGTGCATTTCAGTGTGGATGTTTTAGTTTATTTCCACTTGAACTGAGGTTCTTTTAAGTAGAAAACAGGACTGCTTTAAAGAATTCTTATTTTTCAGTGCTTAACATTCCTCTACAGACAAAGAGTACTTAATAACTCCTCAAGCAGCATAGTAAATTGATAAAAAAGGACTATTTTTGTTGTCACTTCCACAGTAGTCATTCCAGTGGCATATTTATGTTGTAGGACATGGTGGGATACAGTTTTCTGTACATTCAGCTCTGCAAAACAGGAGGGGAAGGTGGTCTGGAAAGTAGCAACAAAACAACAGTGAACATGTGAAATGTCTCTTTATGCATCCCCGTGGTAACGTGCCCGTCTGAGACGAGACTGCTGCCATTGTACAACATGAAAAAATGATGTTGATTTCCATCAAAGGACAGCAAAAAAGGAGAGATTTTTATTGTGTTTAGCCTGAGTTCAAAGCTTGGGGTAACACACTTATGGATGAACAGAATAAACACTTACACTTAGGCTTACTGTATATAGCTTAACGAACACATATGAAGATCATATAAATAATTCACGTTACTCAAGAGGTGGTGAGTTGAACAAGTCCCTTCTGGTTAAACTTATTTAAAGATAAGGTGAAGTTAAGTGAGTGATGGCACAGTTACGGAGGCCACAGTCCAAGGGGAATTTGGACAGTCTGAGTTACACTACCAGAGTGATTTGTGCAGAATTATGTCAACTTACAGATCTTTAGACCTTATGGGAAAAGGAAATGTCTGATCTCTAAAAGAAGTGATACAAGATGAGTATTTTACAAAGTACAATTATGCTTTACTCAATAAACTATTTCTA
>VXBA01004393.1:1461274-1588774 GCA_013399895.1 Serilophus lunatus | reverse complement strand
CTCCAACTATTATCGATCTGACAATATTTTACTAAGACAAAACATGAATGTATCTTTCAGAAGAAAGATTTCTATTGTATCTTTCAAAAGAAATTCTCTGCTAAACATGATTTTTCAGGTATTCCGAAGCAGAAAAAAATCCCCTCTGAATATATTTTTCTCAAAAATGGAGGGCAGTGAACTTGATTAAAACTGTTTTTGAATGTTTAGGTATTTTTCTTGACCAGGCAACATGAGGAATTAAAGTAGTAAACTTGTAGTTCTCAAGCTTACTGGGCTTCTAATATTCACATGGAGCCAATTCCCCTGAAAGATTCCCTGTTCTGTGAATTGTGCTGCTTTAAAGTTGGAGCTATTTTGTTGGGGTTTTTTTACTTTTGATTTTCATCACAGCAGCATGCTACTCAGTATGCCAAAAAGTTCTTTCAAAACCCGAGGTTTGTGGAAACACAGAGAGAATAAAAAAGAAAGCATGAGACAGACAGCTGGCTCAGTATGTAGTCTTGTTAGACAAAAAAGAGGTTCTGGACACAAAGCAACCTTTCACCATGGCTTAGAGAGAGTGCTAAAGAGGCAATTCATACAACACATGGTTAATAACTAAGAAAATGTTGTTTGTGTACACAAGGGAAACTTTGGAAGTTGTTATGGATTCAGGTATTTTATTGTGGAGATCTTTTATTGTGTAGATTGTTCAGTGTGTCATCACAACTGATAAAATTAGCTTGCCTTTCCCAAAACTTTGAGTAGGAGTTCAGGAATCTGGCTTTCAACTGTGTCCTATTTCTTATTTTCTGGAAATAAGCCCTAAAGGACCGGAAGCATCACAAAATTCTCATCACTTCCCTCCTCTGTTGCTCCTAGTGTACACAAACTCAGTATTTCGAGCTAGCAGGGAACTGCATTTACTATTATAGTGTCTGTGAAAAAACATGACGATATGGCTGTTGTAAGAGCAAAATCTCAGAAAAACACATCTGATTGATTTAAATTCTGTAAAAACATAGAAGGTATCACTGAGAGCCTTAAAGAAGCAGGGCCCAAAGACTGCTATGCAATGCACAGAAAGCAGAATAAAGCCCAGTAAGGTGCAGGTGAAGGAGTCAAACAAGGTCTCTGACCACTGGCTGACAACCACATTGGGCTCCTGCAATCAGATCAAAACCTGAGTAAGCAAACCTCTGGAAAAGAGCCCTTAATTCAGGAAACGAGTCAAAGTCCTGGCTCAGCCAGGGAACACGGATCAGCAGATCATTGATGGGTGGATGCAATTTCTTCGTGTTGTACAAATATCATTTCTGGTGTAAATGAGTATAATTATGCCAATAGAAAATTAATCTCAAATACCTACTGCTTATAGGAGCATACATGTTATTTCCCAGTCATGCCTGGATGAATAAATAGGACTGCAAGATCTTCCAAAGCCTTAGCAAAGGTGAGAAACAAAGAAAACTTCATCCTTCTTTTCATGTAGACAGGTGACCTGAGCAACCTGTAGACTTGTCCTCCTAAATTAGTGCAAGGCCATGGCAAGATTAAAAAAAAAGGGGTGAATTTTGGTAAATCATGTGAAAGAGTGGTAAAACCATATGAAAAAGGAAGTTTATAGAGGAAAACTAAATAAACATTTTTAGACATTTACTGTATATTAAGGAACTTGATACAAATTGTGTAAGCAATATAATTTCAATTGTTCCCAAAATTAAGTGGAAATACCATTCAAGCTCCTTATCCATATTAACAAGTAAAATGACAGTGATTTCCAGTGATTTCTCAAATAAGTGCCACATCCATCACAGAAATAGTCCTTGAAGACTTCATAAGGGTATTGATATTAACTTACTTCAACTGTGATACTTGCCCTAAGGGCAAATAACATAATTGCATGGCAACATATGTTTGGGCTCAGCCTGCTTGTGCTGGGTTTGTATAGTTCCACACTTTCCCATTGTTTCTATTGTACAAGATGTCATGGCACCACTTTGATAACATGTCTGAGTATATCAAAGGCCAGGGGAATTCTGTTATGTAAACACATCATTTATTACTATATACAGCAATGATTACCTGACATCAAAGCTCATCTAGGAGCGTGCTGTGTGACTGTGGAGTAAGCGGCCTCACTACTAAAAAGCCCTATTGATTCACAACAGTGTGGAGCAGAGAGTGACAAGGAAGGGGGTTCTATCGATACCTTCACCACATTAAGGAGAGTCCCCCATTCAACAGAACTTAAATATGAATGTTTTCTCATCTCATCTCCTCCAAAAACTGCAACAAAACCACAGAAATGGCTCTCTTCAGAGCCATGGCAGGCAGGGTAATAGCTCTGTTCTGCGTTGCTTATTAGCACCAAAATTTAAGACTACAGAAGTGTAGCAGCCTGTGGTCACAGGTAAGGCAGGGATGGTCTCTTTGTTGCAGTGTCCACCAGCTCTATCCAGGCAAAGAATTACAGAATGTGGGGGAGAAATAATATCATAGAATCATAGAACATTAAGAGGTTGGAATGGACCTTAAGAATCATCTAGTCCAATCTCCCCTGTCACGGGCAGGGACACCTACCACTAGATCAGGTTGCTCAAGGCCTTATCCAACCTGGCTTTGAACACTTCCTGAATTGGAACATCCACATAATCACATTCTGACCACACAGACAACTGAATTGAAAACAGTGTCCCACAGACCACATAACAGAACAAGTTACCACAGAAGTACTGAAGGAATTACTATGGAGATTTAAGGAGTGGACAAAAAAGGGCATCATTATGCATTTGAAAACTAAGCTACTTTTCTATATAATCATCAGTTTCAAGGTCATAATCTTTACAGGGAGAAAGCATGAAACACAAATGATCATACAGCCTGAAGGCTTGCTAAATGTACGCAGGTAAACTGCATTCTAAAGAAAAATATATGCAAACATAAAAAGCTTCCCTCTGCATTTAGCTGGTATCTCAAGCAGGTATTAACCTGTAGACCTTACATGTAGGAAGGACAGGCAGACTTATCATTTCACCTGTTTGGCTCTGCAGTAATTCTCTTCAGACCTAGGATTTCTCTCACAAGTCAAAAGAATAAACTATCCTGCAGTGAATTCTCCCATCCCTGACTTTTGATTGTCTAACACTTATGGGAACACTTTCTCTTTCACCAGACATTGTGCTTTAAATTGAAAAACTCACTCCACAAGGGCAGCTGGAAACACCATAACTTAAAGTGAAATACATTTTCAAAAACTCTGTCAATGACACAAATAAAAACATAAGTTTCATTTCTGTAAAAAGAAAACACAGCAGGGGAAAAAACCCCGCACAAACATTTTAAAAGAAACCAATTCTAATTAATAAACTTCACCTGTTATCAAATACTCTGTTATCTCAGTGATGTCAGATTTGTGTAAGCAAAGGTACAGCAGAGCTGACATGCACCCTGGAACAACTCAGGGCAATGATAATTTTGAATTTGGGGCCTGATGTGCTAAGAAGAAAATCTTATCCTTACAGGATAAGAAAAGAGGGAGACTCCAACACATGGGAAAAATATGTTCAGACACTTGTTATAAAATTTTTGAATGGATTTCAAAGATAGACGCTTTCAAAGACTTAAGATAGGGGAACAATAAAGGTTGCTCAGGTAATAGTAATAAAGGAAATGGATGAAAATTCTGACAAGAATAGAAAGCAAAGTGTGGTATCTGCTGATATGAAGAGCAGAAACAAGCATTGATGAAAACTCACTTTAAAAAAAAGACAAAAAGGAAGAAAGAGGCAAAGTTTTTAAAGCTTCAATGATAGGAAAAGGAGAGCTGCATGACAGAGAAGCATCATTATTTGGCCCTGTTTGTGAGCAGAACCAGCAAGCCTTGACTAAGTGGAGAGAGTGTCTTGGAAGATCTGTCTTTTATTTATTTTCTTCTGTAAACTTTTTGCATTGTATACTGTTAGCTTAATATGTGTATTGGCTATTAGTGACTTCTTCTGTATTATTTTAAGCCTCTGAAAAGGACCGGTCTTAGTTTTTAGGAATCTAAGATAAAATGGTAAGGTAATATGAAAGTTACATAGAAAGCAATAGGAAAAAAATCTCCAAGATCCCACTAATCCATGGCCTCTTCAAAAGGAAAAAAACTCACACAAAGAAATTCTCCTCAGCTCAGCTTTCATTTCTTTCAAATGCATTCTTGATCACCTCCATCCTTTCATTTCTTTAGGCAGTGTACAGAGACTGTCTTCACAGAGACTACTTTATCTCCTCCCTTTATGCATTCAGAATCCTCCAATAAGGTTACTAATATACAAGAGCTGTGGGTCAGCTCAATAATGATACATTGCTGCTCAAAATATAGAAAAACTATAGTTTTCAAAAAGGAAGAAATTTCAGTTCTCCCACAAGGGAGAAATTCTATTATTAGATTGTGCCCTGGGATATAGACATTTTCACCAATATTTAAGGCCTGGTATTAGTCACCACATGCAATCTGGGTAAGATGCTGGCAGAAGGGTAAATATGGCAATCTATATCTTTTCTCTTTTTTGCCACAATATGCTCATTTCTCTCTAGCAAAGGCAGGAATTACAATAGCTTTTGAGACAGTATCTTTAAAGTATTAGCATTTTTCTTTATAATTGGCTGAGTGTTCTAAGGAGAAGACAAGGAAAATAAGGTAGAAGTAAAAGTATTGAGACAAAAGGGAGAAGAATACATGTTTCTTAGATATATGTCTGTAGTAAGATAATGTTTACGACACAGGGATGCAGAGATTCTAGAAGCCACCTGTATTCAATCAGAATTGTGGGCTCTCAGTGGAGAAAAAAACCCCAATCCCCCCAGATAATAACAAAGCTGATTAGGAGGATTCTGGAAGTCAATTTACTCATCTGACAGCAGGAAAAAGAGAAAAAAGGATCCTTAGCAAGTTACCAAAAATTTGTGGAGGACTAGGGCAGAGAGAAATTTTGCAGCATAGTTATTCTATATGCAAAGTTCTCACACTACTTGCAGATATTGATATTTTGCCATTTTGTTTCCCATAAGATGCTGGCTTACTAAACCAGTAACAGGCTGTCTTTCCATATCTCAAGTCACTCATACCAATGTGCCACAGCAGTGTAATGAGATGTCCAGTATAATTAAATATCTCATCTAAATTATACCATGAGGAAACAGAAATAGGATGAGACACATCCTGGGTGAACCACCAAAAATATATAAGCTGTTTAGCATTTTTTTCATGTAGAGGAAAGCATTCATTGCAACTAAACATGGGATGTCTCATTAGATAGAATGAATGGAATTTATGCAATCGAGCAATATGAGAAGAAATATTTTTCTTCTTTATATTTTTCTAGAATTAGATTTTTGAAAGCCATATTGTGGTGCTTGATTGAAATAATGTAGTACCTGGTGCCCATTACTGCTGCTCAAATAAGAAGTTTATGATGACTATTCACATGCTGCAGGATACCTGGAAACTTAAGCTCAGCTCAGTGTCTCTGGACAAGCAGTCAGCAGAGAAGAGCTTATAGCTCTTCTGTTCTTTGCAAGAACAGAAATATACAAACAAATGAAGTAGTGTGATGGAGCAAAAGAAACAGCATTATTATGCTTTAAGTATGCTAATATGCATGTGTAGTGTTACATTCAATGGTAAAGGAATTTATTGGACTTAGTATCCTAATGACTATAACCTCCATTCAGGCTGAATCAGTTTGAATCCATCCCATACAAGTGTTTGTGAACGTGTGTTGGCATCTCACCTGCACAGATCACAGCATGTTTATTTCCTGAGTGACCCATCAATTGATTCATCAGCTTCCTGGAGCACTCTTACATTTCCAAGGAAGCTGTCCCGCTGCAGTTATGGGATGTTAGAGGATCAAGAGTGCTACTGGCCCTATAGCAAAGAGTGATAATTGCACATGCCATGGAACGTTTAAGATGGACTAAACCAAATAAAGAACAATCTGACTATCTGAATGTATTTTTTCCAGCACTCTCCCACCACTGTAAAACAGAATATGCTCTGTGTCCAATTTGGCAAATGTTTTTGAGAGCTGAGAAATTAACATTGTAAAAAAAAAAAGAGAGGGAACCCAGAAAAGCAATTGGGCCTGAATCAGCAGGAGTTTCCCTCAGATAGCAACACATTTGGATCATGCCTTATAAAAGTGAATTTTTATTAAACTAATTATCTCAAGACCTTGAAAAGATGTAGAGAAGTCTTTGCTCTTCCGTTTTTCTTTCACTGGAAATAGTAAATCAAGAATATTTCTTGCACAGTTGATTGAATGTGTTTGTGCTTAAAGCTCAAAAAGGATATTCTGCGAGGTAACCGGGGCCTTTTATAAATGATATTAACCCTTTGGGAGCAAAAGTTAAAACAAAAGAATCAGAGAAAGAGAGACAGAGGGGTACTGACTGGTGCACAGTCCTATTATTAACATATATGGTGGCCAAGGAAAGCATCCCATGCAATTAACAATACACAGCTGTAGTCACATGAAGTCTCTCTTCTGTGCAGGAGCAGAAGTTTATACAGCTGCTGTCAGCTACTCAGGAGTCACAAATGCAAACACATGATTGCATTATGTTTATAAATTTCCTGCAGAACCTTCTGCAATTGTATGGATCACATTGCATTCATTCACAGCCTGGTGACAAATTACAGTAGATTAATCTCTTCTTAAAAATACGTGGAGATTTAACAAAGTGTACATAGAACAATCTGCTAGTGTTTTTTCACTGTTAATAATTATTCCTTTTAAAATCCAAAGTTTAGAAGTGTTACAGGGCATGCTACCGGGCTTTCATTCATTAGACTACTAAAACTCCATAAAGTTGACTGTTGCTGCCAGAGGGTATTGCTCCTTTTTGACAGGTACAGTGACAGCCACAAATTTTCTATCTGTGAATAGTACTATAGACACTATCAACTGAGACAAAGAGAACAAAATGTATGACATTCGTTCAGTCTCACAGCAAAGAGATTTGTAGCTTGCTACTAAGTATGCTTCCCAACAAACAGACTGTGCTGTCCTAGGGCTACATGGAGGAGTTATATTTTCTTTGAAAATTCAAGGGCATTTGGTTTGTTTTCACTCTACTTGAGCGATTGTTTTGTTTGTCAGTTACAGCTGAACAGGTGTGGGGTCCAGGCTTTTTATTTCTGCCAACAAAATAACTATTAACTGACCATTTGTTCTAGAACACTAACAATATAATTTGCAGTAAATATTTTAAATAAACATTTTTCTCAGGTCAGTTTTCAAAAATCCAATAAATAATATCCAGAAATGAATGCAACTCCCTCTCCCTCACTCAGTACTGGCATTTCTAAAATGCCTTTACCAGCGATAAAACAGAAAAACCTTGGGACTGATCCAGTCAGGACAGGCGAATCTCCTTTTTCCTCTGAAGTTTAATCAGTGGCTTTTGGGCCAGGACAGCCATTTAGATTTCCCAATAAACAAAAGAATACATTTTGTTAAAGGTGCAATTGTTTGGGGCAGATGACAGTTATAGCACTCTGCAAGCACATTTCCCAGCCTTTGGACCATTCTTTGCATTTCTACTGAAACTATTTCCCCTCTTGATGACCCCATGACAGTAATATGGGGTCTTCTAGCTGATGACTCTACATACCACAGTGCTTCTGAAAGAGGATGAGGTTCTTGACCCCAATCAATTATAGCACTTTACAACAGGGAACTTTGCAAGTCAGAAACCAGGGCTGGATCCAGTAACGAGTAAATGGATGGTACAGTTGATGACATGATCTCCCCATGCTGCTTCCCCAAGGAAACAGGCCATTGCAAGGGCAGCACTTTTTCATATTGTCTTTTTTTAGATCCTAAACTGAAATCCAGTAGTCCAGCAAAGTGAAGGTGCATGGGCTCCTTGCAGGATATCATCCCAGCTGGGAGGATACGCATTCTATCTGGCAACTGGACTAGAGCATTTTAAATCACTGTCTGTATTTGAAGAGATCACTATCAGCAATGTGTTCCTGAGAACTCCCTTACTGAGCCAGATCCAACATTAATCTACCTCATTGTCTGGTTTCCAAAAGTCAGACGCCTAAAGAAGTTTAAGAGATGGACAAGTGTATGTGTTTTTTTCTCATAATGGTCTTCAAACCTCCAACTATTTTCAGCTTAAAGGACTTTGTAAGCCAGATGTGGTTATGTTATTGGTAACTCCCAAAAGATTTCTCTTCCACATATCTTTTCAGCCTTGTTGTAAACCCACATAACTTTTAGCACCCACAGCCTCATCTCACAATTAACTCCATAATGTAACTTAATATCGATGCTACTACACTGCTTGGTACTCATTTACCTGTGTCTAGTCTTGTTTGATGCCTCCAGCTCTTCTGTAGAGAAGATGGAAGTTAATCTCTCCTAGGCTTTTCTTTCCAACTCCTACTTTATTCTTGAGATTTGAGTAATGGAAACTCATACAGTATTCAATATCTTTATGCTGCAGCCAGACTCAAATGACAAAAACTATCACAATTAGAGGGCAGAAATCCATAGAGCTGGAAATTCATCATTTCCTCTGTGAGCAGACTTCAATCCTGTCTGATTAAATCGAAATTATAATAACTTTGCAAACAGCTAGGTTGTTCCAGCAGCTAAGGCTTTTTCCAGAAAAGAATACTTCAGCCCACCACTGTACTGAGATGCACCCTTTGAACTTTCAACACCAATCACTAAGATCAGTTCTAGATTATCCTGTTCTTGCAGAAACTAATTCTGAGTTCACTTATAATTCACTTTCCCTAAAATTAACCTCGAGCCTTCCAAAAGCTCTCAATCTTTGATTCAATTCGTTGGTATTGGCAGCACAGCTGGGTTTGTCTGTAACTATATTGTGGTTTAGCACCAGCAGCTCCATTTATTATCCAGCCATAATCAAAACTTTTCTCAATATTTTTTCCACTGTTTTCATTGTATTTCACTTTCAGACTCATCATGTAATTTGAGATTCCAAACTGGGAATTCTACTAGGCAATGCCTGCTATTACTAACATGTAGGGATTTCCCAAGACTACCACACTCAAAAAGGAACAATATGAAACCACCAATGTTAACAGAGGAAATAAACTTCATGCTCTTGTTACTAGGTTGCAAATATTTTTTAACAACTGAGCTCATTGAGAAAACACTGAGTGGTGCAATTAACCAAATAAGTACAAGTGTCAAGTAACAACGGTCTCTTTACAGGATAAAAGAATAAATCTATAGTGCATGTAAGAGCCTCAGACTATTAAAAAACATTTTCTAATAGTCATGACCAAGATATGGTATTCAACAATGTTGCTATACATAACCATATTGAAACTATTAAAAACAAGACAAGTAATTGCTAAAAAATACAAACAGTTATTTTTCTATGACATTCACTTACAAGACCCTAGACATCCGTAGTAAATTAAAATATTGAAAAACCCTAAATTCATCACAGGTAAAAAAGCTTTCAAACCCTAGCCCCACCATGCACACTGTATGATGAATGGTCTCCATCACACTAAAGGAGCGCCTGAGAATCTCAGGAGAACACATCCCCCCTCTCACATATGCAGATACAGATGCCTTCCTGCTCCCTCTTTGTGTGCTCATTGACAGGTTCCTTTCCTTCCCATCAACTGCTCTTCATACACACTGAGTTCTATCTTGCAGCTTGCTGGCACCGGCCAATTCAAATTCAATTCTGAGTTTCAGGAGATGTGGTTTCTTTAACAGTTTTAATACATTTCCTGAGAAGATGACCATATATTGAAAAGGAGCTTTGTATGGTATTAGGAAATGATGATCACTCGAGGAAGATTATATTTCTGTACATCCATTCTGATAGCCAAAACAGCCCAGAAAAATTTTAATGGAAACCTCCCTAATCTTTGCTGAACAGTTCTGTAACATGATCAGAGAACATTTAATGTGAATCTCTTTAATGTTTGTTCTTCTGCTGAAGGGTGAGTTCTTAGGCACTGGCATTCCCTGCATACCTAAGGGACTCAGAAAAAAATGAAAATAAACAAGATGAACCTTGTTGTATAGAGTTAGAGACATTATATGGATAGCTGATATATCTCTTGAGATCAGAATTGGTCCATGAGTCAGGATTTCAACTTCCCAATCTGGCTCCAGTTGAACTCTGGCAATCTGATGCAGCAGAGACTGTCACTACTAACACACAATCAACCTCCTGGTTCAACAGACCCAAGGACATGATTCATAAACCTATACGGACATTATCTCCAGATTTTACTCATGTTACTCAGAAAGTCTCTTCTAATAAGCAACATATACTAAGAGCCTGCAAAAAGCACGTCAGGCTCCTTTGCAGAACACCAATCAATACTCTGACTGGAGGAGGAGAGTAACTGTGTCATGCCAGTGAATAAAGCAATTTCTTTCTCTTCTTTAGTGTCTGCTTTGGAAAGAACCACTGTGCTGACACAGTAGTTGAATTTCAATTTTAAATAAGGTGAATATTAACCCCAACCATATGCACGGAATGCATCTGATAAAACAATTATTTTTCCTTATGAATCACATGTGAAATTCTCATTCTGAGTCACAAGGGAGTGTACTCTGCCCACATTCATATTTGTGAATCATGTTCTCATTGCTTCGTTTCAGTCAATGCTTTGTGATCTACCTCCCTCTCTAATGCCAAACTAATGCCAAACTAATGAAGACCACTAAGGGAACTATTACATTTTTTTTCACCTCTTCTTTCTTTCTTTTAAGCCAGATTTTTACTATATTCAGCTGTTATTATTTTTCTTGGAAAAAATATGGTCATTCAGCCCACAAAGTTTGTGCTCTGGATGGACACAATCCTTGTTTGTGTGCATATCATTCCTAGTGCCTTTCAGCCCAGCCTTCTGCTCTTAATACAGCTGGGACTCTTTGTGTACAGTCTCCACAGAGGCCAGCAGATTCCCATATGTTCTCCTTTAATGTAGTGTAGGATGGTCACAGATTTAACTGCCATGTTAAACCTGCTTCCACCATTGCTGCACCCTGCAGGAAGCAGCTACTGAATGCATTTCAGCTATGCAGGAAACATTGAATATATATAGTCATTGCATTCTTTCAAGGCTAGCACAGCAGTAAAATAATTTGCTTTATTGGTTAAGAGGCCACAGGAAAGAAATTTTACTTCTCAGCATGCTGCTGTCCATTACTAAATATATGACAACAAAGAATGACAGTACTCAGGAACTTGAAGGGCTGATTTACATAGCAACCAAATAGAATAATTACTCAAAAAATGGTGACTCAGTTTCAATTTATGTCACGACTTTTGGATTGTGAAATTATTTTTTTTTCTTTTGAGACCCAGTCACAGGTTTTAGGCTTTATGGCATTGACCGTGGTACCTTCCACTGTCTTCTCCGCAGTGCCCTTTCCATATGCCCAAATGAATTGTCTTTTCCATCAACCATCTATACTGCTTGTTCATATTTCAAAAATTTAGTGTTTATTCAGTTTGCCTTTGTCTAAATAGTTCTTTCATCTATCTTTAACCTACTCGCCATGGATTTTTCCCCTCTCCCATCAAGAAACAAGGATATTATACTGTTTTTTAGAAAGAACAGGCATTTGTGCTATTTGAAAATTCAGGTAATAAGACAAAGCCCTAGAAAATAAACCAAGATAGATGGTTCTTATTTTCTTTTTTCACTTCTCTTGATTTCCCATCTTTATTTTTGAGGACATCTAAGAGGAAACACAGCAGGAGATTTTCTTATAACAGATTTTCTGCTCTGAAAATGATAGTGTCCCTGATATACAAAATGAATTCAAGTAAAATATTTTGTCCCTCTCCAAGATATTTTAAAAGTACCGGAGAGAGAGGGAAAAAAAGAAAAAGATACAGGGAAAGTTCAACTGTGTATATATTTGGATCTTTGTTTCTAATCCTACCCCAGTATTGCATTTATCTTTGTTTACTAAGAGAATTCAGCCAAAAAAGTTTAGGGGGATACTACCTTTTAGAGTAATCTGGAATTAATATTTTTTTTAATTTTTTTTTTTTTTCAAATAACATATCAGCAGGAATAATTGAAGAGAGCAGACCACAATGACATTGCAGGCTTTCTACCTGAGGAGGAATAACAAGGCCTAAATATTCCTGTATTTCATAGTAAAATACAGAACAATTAAAATAACTCCCAGCAGTTCAGATGTTCTAATTATTTTTTTTTAAGTTTTACCAACACTTTTTTCTAGGTCCTTACACACCTGCCTTCAAAATCTCTGTCAAGACCTAATAGTCTAAAGGACATTGGATAGCTGCTCAAAGTACATATAGACAGAGGGATTGGTTACCTTAGTAACATAGTTGTATGGTACTTTCTCCAGCTCACGTTTCCAAACATGGTTTTTAGTTGGCAGCCCTCTCTTATGTATTTTGCTTATATCCATTTCCTCGCAGTTGGAAGTTTAAGGCTACCTTCAAGGCTTTCTTTAAGGACTGAGGCTTGAATCTTCATGCCTGTTGCACTGGTTTAGCAAAAGGTCAGATCTGAAACCAATGCAAGTAGAAAATGGGTGATGTACTTATTTCACTTGAACAAGGACTATGTGGGCTCAGATCAAGTCAATTAGGAACAGATTTAAATTAAAGGGAAACAAGCTCTTTTTAAAAGGCAATAATGATGTCTCTAGTGATTTGCATAAGTGTAACAAAAATCTGTGCAAATCCATGTGCAATCCATAAATAAGATTTCAAATGCCCTGGGAGTATCCTTCCAACCCTACGCTATGTATGGACAAGATGGCTTTTTTTTCACAGCTGAGCCATGCCTCTCTCCCCAAAAAGGAGATTATTTGCCCAATATACCTTCACAGTGACTGTTGCCTAGTTAGCAGTCTGTCAATATTTCATATTTTATCTCACTGTGCAGTGCTCCAAGAATGTTAACTGTGCCACACCAAGTTACTACCTAGAATTACAGTATCTTCTATATTGACTTATTAGCCAACAGATCTGAAATAATTATTCTGAACTACTGACCACATAGCAGATTAAACTGATGAAGACATGAAATATATGCTTTTGAGGTATCTTGAAGGGGTGTAACATGCATGTGTTGGACAGGGAGGGAATTAAGTTGAAGTCCAATTTACATGTTGCAAAAAAGGAATTGGGTGTGTAATGAGATCTGATCTCTCCATGGGTACAGGATAGTCTTGGCTTCTAATAGATTATCCTAGTGTCCATATAGATATTTACAAAGACATTGATTTCCCTGGTTTTTGTCCCAGTGCTCTATCCTATTCCCTAATGCTGATGGGCAGAATGAGAAGCCAACCCTCATCAATGCTGGTGATATATAAATCAACAACCCGGCAAAACCACCCCTCAACAGACTTGGAGGCTCTGCCACTGCTGCAAGGGCTGACACAAACACATCTGACGTCCCATTGCTCTTTGGATAGAATTGCTACAGCCACTTGCAATCTCGTGATACTCACTGCCTTCTCCCAAGAAATATTAGAAGCTGGCTCATTTCCGACCATGAAAGCTCAGTGTCTTGAAAATCTCAGCTTTTAGGTCTTGGAAATTGGGGGAGGGAAGGGCAATGAAAAGAAAAGAAATCTACCTGAACATTCTGATGTGGAAAAAATACTCAGTTTGCCATCTAATGCTCCATTTTTAAATCAACTCCACATTAAACATGGATGTGATCTGCATATCATTAAGATCATATTTCTAAAATTTTGTGAGACCTGCATTCCTGGCTTTTTGCCATTTTTAACCAATATAGTTGCAACCTAGACTAATTTTTTTTACCTACCCTTATGGACCAGGATGCAGCATGGGAAATCAAGAGTAATTTCACACAATAGCAGGTTTGTTTTGAGATCTTCTTGTATAAGATAACTGGAAGAATATTTTTTTCAAGGTTATCGTTCAGCTATAGGAAAAACCCTAAAAAGAATAGAAAATAAAATATTCCACAAAACACATGTCAGCAAATCTAAAGAATACCAACTTTTCAGTGATGTTGAGTTTTCCCTTTTATTTGCCACTCTGTCTGACAGTAAACACTACAGGGTTAGGGAAAAAATGCACATTAACAGAACAAGAAAAACCACAACTATATATAGTGGATTACTATTTCATCAACTTCAAACAAATAAAAGAGCAAAGCTGAATATTTCTTTCTACAAGCAGCTGATTTCACTTAAAATGGAGAAAACAGGTTATCATTAGAAGTACAATGATCATTAGAAGATAATTAATGTTCTGTTGCATTCATAGAAGGACCCAAAGTACATTTTCATTCCACATTCTATATTATAGCTCCTCTCCAGACTTAGCTGAGAATATCCCCAAGTCTAATGGGTTAAATGCTTATTATACTACTGTCTTATTTGTAACATAAGGCACCTACTACAAGCCTACTCTTCATGCAAAATCGCCAATTTATAGCAATATTCCTTGTTTAGAAAACAAGGCTATCCAAACACTATAATTACAATATGCACCAGCAGGCATAACCCTGCATTAATGCACAGACTCCAGATACATTCGTCAAATAGAGTTTTTTTTCTCTTTGCCTTCTTCTCAGGGTACTTTTAAGTTCAGGGACAGAGAACATGTCTTCATTAGAAACATTAACATTCACAGGCTGTAGTAAATTTTGACAGTGAAAAGGTCTCTGTAACCTTTAGTTGTGCAGAAATTTACTTCCCAAGAAAATTACAGCTGGCACTGTCTTAATTAATGCTAGCTTTCTTTTCTGAAAATTGTGGGCTTGTCAGTAAAAAAGGCAGAAAAACCTGAGTTTAAAAGACTGGACACAAAAGATGCCTAGAAATAAAGCCCTGCAAAATTTCATAATATTGCTCTGTTTTTGTTCTACAGTAAGGAGATGAAAAGATCTAATTTGATTTTGCCAAATGGAGCAACATATATGTAATATAGAAATGATTTGCATTCTCTCTTTTGTCTTTGAATTTTATCATATAAAGAGTGTTTTTTAAGCCATTCTGTTTTAAAAGCAATAGGTCAAATAAAATCTATATCTGCAGGAGGAGGGGAATAAGGTATGACTTCATTATTTTTTTTAGCTTTGCTTTAAATGCTAATAGTAAATCATAGCTAATGGTAAGAATTGCAGCAGTGTTTTTCATACGATTTTTAACCAGCTGACATATTTTTTCTGATTTTTAGAATTATTTTAGTATTACTGTAAAAATTTGTTCTTGATATTTACCTTCTACATGTCTGAGTACTATTTTGATGGTATAGATAATTTTTCTTTGGCACATAAAGATTATTTATTTGCTGACTAAATTTTGATCATCATGCCTGGTCTTTTAATTGCTTGACAACATGTTAAATATATACTCTATCTCTGAACATCATTTTCTTATGCACAAGGTTGTGTTATTGCTAAAAGCAAATAGATTTTTTTTCCCTTCCTTTTTACTTAAATATAGAATGAGCAATAACATGCTTCTACATTTTTTGTCACCAAAATCTCCTGGATATTGCTTATGCATATCCTTGTATTCACTTTCAGGGGAGATTTACAACATTTTTTGTTTGGAATTGCTGTGCAGTTCCCAGCTCTATCATTGGAAGCAATAAAGCTCCAGTTCCTCATAAGATTCTTGCATAGTAGGACATGACACCACTTTGGCACTATGCGAAGCTCCAATACTGCATGTCAGCTGTTCAAAACATTTTATGCAAGTTCCTACAAGCACTTTAAATTAAGGTGCCCCGTATAAATGGTTTATTCATGTTTATGAAATGATTAGTTGGTGCCACTACATCCTTTAATAACTTATTGTAAGGCATGTTATAAAATGCATCATCAATAAATGCTTAAAATGCTGCCACAGCAAGGTGATAAGCTGTTACAACAATATTTTAAGATGTAAGTATTGTTCAAATAGTTTGTCTGCTGTTTCAATGCATACTCTCAACTTTTTTTACAAGCACAGTTATCAAATGCTGTATAAATAATAAAATATTTATACAGATAACCTTAATTTAGAGTGTTACTAGGTTTCCATAACTTCAATGTAGATACCACATAACCTGAATAAGCTCAAAGGTACAGAAAGGTATCAGAAGAAAAACATCCTTATCTTAGATGCAAATCTCTGTATTATCCCCCTGTGACAAAAAAAAAATCACAGCATTCCCCAGACACAGGATTTGTATTTTCAAGGTTTGAACCATTAACCATTTAAGGAATTGTCATGAATAAATGAGGGGGGGAAACCCTGACCAAACAAACCACAAAAAAAAAATGAACCACACAAAAACCCCCACAAAACACAAACTAAACAAAAATCAAGCCACCAAAAACAGGCACCTAAAGTCTGAAGTTCTGAAGAATTGTCACACACAAAATGTTTTGGCTGTTTATAGCCTCTGGCAATGTAACTGAAATAATAAAATCCCAGTGTGGCTTATGGAGCTCATATGGACAAATGTAGGATGAAGGCCTGTCTCTGCCACTTTCCATACTGGAGAACAAACAGAATAACGTTATGGACAAATGTAATACAAGGAGTAAGGTCATAAAGCAGACAGTGATCGGGATATTCACTTATGCGTTTATCAGCTTCTCAGCTTAGCTACAACGGGCATTGAGATTTAAGGGATACTCCAAAAGGGAATGCAGCCTCTGGAAGAGAAAGTCAAATTCATTGCAAAAAAATTGTGTCCCAGCAACTGCAAGAGCATAACAATGGAGTCTAAGGATATATTTGCATAAGAGATTGAGTCAGATTTTCTTTACTCATTCTCACATTCATTGATCTAATTACAGAAGGGAGGAGGGTCAAGCAAAGCACTTCTAGATTTTGGTTCAAAACATTAGGACATGACTGGTCTGCCTTTTCTCCTGTCCCAGGTGCCCACAGACAACATGCAAGCCCAAACTTGTGTCCTACAACCATAACCACAGGGTTTTTATTAGGATCTGCAGATTAACCTTGCCTCTCTGAGCCATGTTCCTCCCAGAACATGCCCTGTTTTGGGCTGCATGTATAATTTCAAGGACAAGATTAGCTCACAAAGGAGTCATACTAAAAGGTTCAGTATTGATGTTCTCTCTCTTTCTTTCCACAACAGTTACTCCTCTTTGGACAGGACTGATCATAAACTTATTAAACCAGTGAATATTCATCTTTTAACACATTGGAGTACATAAAGGAACTCTTAGTAATTAGCATTCCTGAACTTGTATTCTGCAAATTTATTTTCTCAATATTTTTTAATAAATCATGTCAAAAAAAATATAATCCAAACACTGGGCTCTTAGAGCCTGACCCTCTAACTACTCACATATGTGGTGTGCATGCAAACTCCCATGTCTTGCATGGGTTCTTTGAGAATCTAGTAGTCTCAAATTGTGATTTATATTATAGTAGTGTTCTTAGGTTTTTCAGTGCCGACAGTAAGATTTTTTCAGTTTCTTACTTGTCAATTTTCAAGTGCTACAGAGGCATCTCTTCTATTTTTTATTTTAGAAATTATTACAAGGTAATTTTTCAGGTATTTTCCAAAATTCTTATGCAAATAGATCTTGTTTAATTTCTAATCAATGCATAACATTACTTATATGGACATTCATATGTGAATATTTGTCTATAGATTGACAAATAAAATTACTGATATGGTAGTTCAAGCTTTGCTACTTCATTACTTTTATTGAATGACTATTTTAAAATTTAGTGAGACCTATCAAGTCCTAGTAAGTTATTCCCACAGACTATTTCTGCCTCACACAGAACTTTTCTTCACACACTCCCACAACCTGGCTGTGTGGATTGTTCTGTTCCACTCATCTATGGGCTGGGCACTGCCAGCAGGTGAGTTGGCTTGGTAGGCAGGATCACATAGCAGTTAAGAGGATTCCAGGCTGGGCTGTAACTTTGAAGGATGTTGTGAGAGAAAGTCCAGATTCAGAGAGGTCTTGAGGAATTAATCACTGACATCAAGCAGCCAACGGTATGGTAACACCCTTCTGGTATGTGTCCCTTAAAATAAGAAAACCAACCTCCACCTTTAACCTCACATTTATGCTATCGTGTGATCAGAGGCTCACTTTCTCTAAAGTGAGAAGAATTACTCATCTTCTGCTAGAAGCTCAAGACTGAGATCTGACAGTTGTGACAGCGTTTTAATTCCGGTACCCTCTGGCCTTCTGGCTGATGTTTCTAGCCATTTTCTCGCCATTCTGATGCAAACTTAGAGGGCTTTTTAGTTTGTCCAGTGGAGTACATATAAATAAATTTAATGTGTGCCTGTTAAGTGGCTTCCTTTCCCTCTGACTCAATTAAAAAATAATGCCAAAATACACATATTCACTTATTATTTGGTTATAATGGTTGGAATCTTCATGTGTTACATATTTACCCCTTAAACCATTATATATCCAATTGAAAAAACCTGTAAGTGGGCTTACAGACACTGTCATCTATAAACATACATCACTAATGCTTCATTTCGTTCTTTTGTGCGTGAGAGTCTCAAAAATACTCATCTCTGCCTTTCAAGGAATTTCTGGTGTGCATGCACACTCTACAATATCTTCTTGTTAGGCAGAGAGTGCCCTCGGGGCATAACAGCATTGTGTGGTATTTTTGCCTAACTATTGTTAACATGTGGCACTTGTATTTGCACCAAGATAATGTACAAATATGTTTTAGAGGTTTTCCTAATGGTAATCATGACGTTTCATCTTGCCCTTCTAATAATAAATTTAGCCTCCTAGCCTACCCCCCATGCACACCTCTCTCTCCTCCCATTCTTGGTGAGTCTGACATTCAATTTGGAGACTCATGTCTGCAAGAAATTCTTATGTATTCCTGATAGTAGTAGGCATGCTCCTTTGAATTTATTTTTAGGTTATAGTAGAATTAAGTGATAATTTTTCCCTTCAGTTATTTCCCTCGTAGCATTTCCCACCTTTCCAATGGTTACAAAGGAAAAAATTATGCTTTATCTTATTGAAAATATTTTGTCTTCAAATTGAATGTGTACTGGTAGTTGCAATGACATTAGTAAGATTTGTTGTACATCTCTACAAGGAAGACATTTTTGCAACAGAAGAGTAGTTTACATTTCAAGCATGTCAAAGCTCAGACCACAGATATTGTGAGGATATTTATATTTTCTGTAACATTCTGTTCTTGGCTTGTTTCTAAGTAATTATTCAATGCCTTCAAAGCCAGTTTGCCATTTTGGTGGTCATCTTTGAGACTAAGATAACTAAAAATATTTTCACTTAGAGAGGCCTGTGTTATATAGACCCTCATCACAGATCTTTCAACATTTCTTAGCTAATACAAGTCTAAGATGGAAGCAAAACATGCTTGGCCTATGTGGAAATCATTTTGGTACATTCAATCCATCATTTAAACACCAACTGTCCAGCATAGCCCTGAAAGTCTACTAAAGATGCCCTTATTATAGGAATCTCAATACCAAATTCCAAGAATGACCTGGCTCATGAGTGTAGTCAGCAGCCTCCAAATACAATTAATATGTACTGCTGCCTGCTGCTGCAAAGTTTGACCCTCATGTTCTGCTGTGGGGACATGGGTGCCAATCCTGCAATTTCAAATGTACTTGGGGTTAGAACTTGGTCTTCCTACTGCACCCCAATTATAGCAAACACAGAATTAATTAAGAACCTGGGTCTGTTTTCTTATCTTCCCTCCAGAACCTGTCGGATAAAGATCACGAATTCTCCATTCATCCAATTTACAGTGCCATGAAGATTGTGGAAAGGCTGTTTGGCATGATGGGCAATAAAATTATAAAAAGCAGTAACCTGTGCTATAGTGGTCTTTTCCATACTGCCTGCCTGCAGCCTATCCTATTTGTTGCAAAGCTTCCTTTGAAATTTCTGCTTGGTCTTTCCCAACTGCAAATATGCAAAATTATCCTCTGAAGGAAACACAGGCAGAGTCAGAATCCGAACTGTTCAGCACATTTCTATTAAACCTTGCCTGTGCATTCAACTGTCCATAGCAGGGACAAGGCTGTGGATGGTAACAGTTGCTCTAGTCTCGTCTCTGGTTTGCTCCACTCACCTTCTGGGGCAGATCTTTGTGGGCTTCTGCAGTTCTATTTCTCTGTCCTCTCATCTGAATCTGTTCCCATGGCTCCTAATCTCCTTCTTTATCTCCAGTACAGAGGAGCTTGGTAGGCCTTAACCAGAAGGAATACATTGACAATTACTATGTTCTGTATCAGAAGCAAGAGCTTTAAAACGTATTTTCTCATACATGTATTATTTTTAAAGCACAACATGATTTTTAGGCACTCTCATTATTTGTTTATTTTTAGCACATATCAAACCACAGCAGTTCTCCCTCCAGGCTACATTTGACAAAGTTACAGAGACTTTCCAGGCCACCTCAAAACAGAGATTAATCCAAACAATTTAAACCTCTCACTGTTCCACAGGAGGATGGCATTCGATTGGATTATTTAGGGAGGACAAAATGTTTTTGTTGATGAGAGAGATGAAATCCTCAGAGAGGGAAATCAATCTTATGTAGAGACCCTGGAGCATTGATCTCAGTGTACATTGACAATTTCTGGTTGTTTAGCTATTTGGAATGACCGCACAAAATGAGCAAGTTGTTATAGTTTTAAGGTTTTGGTATTTATTGGCAACCCCAGTGCTCATATGATTAATCACACATTGAGAGTGTGAGCTCAGTAGAAATTGACTGCAACACAGCAGAAACAAAGTTTTCAGTTATCATTGTGTAATAAATTGAAGCTATATCCCTAAGCTGATTTGTCTTCACATTTCCAATTTGCCTTGTTAAAAGTGTTGTTTATACAGTAGTTAGCAAAAATGCAAGTAATTGCACGGCATTCCTTCCAAGTGATTCTGTGTATTTTTTTTCCTCTTTATTGGTTTTCTATCTTCATTATCCAATATTTTGTTATACCTAAGAAGAAACTACAGTCAAGAAAATTCAAAAGTCAGGCCATGGAATGAGCACTTCCTTATACTGAGTACAATGTTTCTTAGATATAATGCTACAAGGAAAGGCTTTCTGAACAAAATAATCCAGACACAAGAATGCTTTATTAAACCATTTTTCCCTTTGTTCTTGGGCTCTCTAGTGCTCCCCAGTGACGTGCAGAACAGAAGGACAAACATTTTGGTTTATATGTTATATTATGTTTCTTGAAATATTATTTATTAAAAAAAATATTCTTTCAAACATAGCTAGGGTTTTAGATACACGTTTCATACTGTAAGAGTATCTGCTCCTTTTACCAAAAAAGAAATGCAAAAATAAGATCATAACTGTAATCAGAAGCTGGAGAATAAAACTACTGAGAGAATATATTTAAAATGAGGAGTGCTAGGTAGAGAAAAGTACATAAGTCTATGAAAGAAGGAGGTGCTCTAGCTTTAGTGTAGTGGTAGAGACTTATGCTGGCAAAGACTGGTAATGCTTTATAGCCTTTCAGTGGGATCTCACTGTAACCTCCAAGCAAGCAGTTGCTAGGATGTACTTGCTAAAGATAAGAGCAAAATTGTGGAAAAGAAAGGGGAAACCCTGTAAGGCTGACCTTGTGCTTCCCTAGAGAGGCTTACATACTCATAATGTACAGAAACTATAACCAGATCAGGAGAGACCTAATTACAGAGCTCAGAGATGTTAATGACACACAGAAATTTACATGCAGCTGAAAATATGAATATCTCTAAACCAGCAGTCAGATCTCCACAGGGCTGGCTTCAGAACCTCTGTTTTATAATCTGGGAGCACTTTTTTCTGTAAGGTGGAGCCTTTCAAATAGTCAAAACCATCTATTTTTTTTAAGTGAACAACACTAACCATAAACCTCTGTAAAATTGTATCGACCAAGACCTTTCTTTTCCATTTGTAATCCTTTTTCTTATGCTCTGTCTGAATAGGGTGTGCAACAATAATTTCTCACATTTATCTTTCCATCTTTCAATCTCAAAATCCTATATCTGATTTGGACACAGCAATATTCAAAGCAGTGATTCCCTTTTAATTTACAGAGACCTTTAAAGGACAAAATTACTAAATGATTTTTCTTAGAGTTCCTATTAGGTACAAGGGGATTCCTTATGCTTATGTTTATTTATTTTACCAATCTGTAACACTGTGGTTGTGTAGTTGACTGACTTCTATAATTCTCTTTTCTCTTTAGCTTCAGGGAAACATCCTTTATATCTTTACCTGTAGTGGAGATAAGGAGTTGTCACAGCTGCTGTCCACACAGTCCTCAAACCAGAGAGTACTGTAATAAATCCTATTTTATTTTATGGACAAATAAATGCTGAGGTAAAATATTCGAGGATCGTTGCTTGAATACTTGCCATAGCAGTGCTACTGTAATAACCACTATGACATTAATTTACTGCAATGTGCCGTAGGAAGAAGGAAGAAGGAGGGAGAAGGGCATTAAAAGAGAAAAATTACTATCCGTTGGATTTATTGGGATTGGCCTTCCTCATTTTCAGCCATCATTAGTTGATTAGGTGCTGATGACAGTATGGACAAGCGTGCTGGAATAGTTGGCTAAGAAAAGCCCTAAAGGTACTCTGTTAATTGAGATGATGTTCATATTGTACTTACTGAACATAACTGCAGACAGTGAAATAAGAGCTTAGTGTTGTGTAACAGACCACATGAACATTCACTTATTATCAGTCTGTAAAGGGGTGAAAACACTGCATATAGGCTACTAGTACTACCAGAAAAAAAAATAAAATATTAAAACCTGGAGAAGACTATCATGAGAAACTGTATTTTATACAGCCTTCTGGGAGGTGTTGAGAAACCTGTCTTATGTTGTTCCAGAGTTAGGGAGACATTACAGTACCAAAGGAACTGACAGTTTACTTATGCCTTCATCTTGTTATAGCTGTGCACCCAAACATAATGAAACAGTCAGATTTGCTTACCCCCTAGAAATTTAAATGCTACTCTTTTGGTAGGCATCTTCCACACACCTAAAATTTCAAGGTAATTTGGAGAAAATGGGAAAAAAAATGCCACTCTTCACCTCTTTTAACCTTCTTAGTGAAAAGTTATCATTATACATGAAGAGTGAAATGTGTCAACATCTGCACTGAGTGTACAATGTGATAGATACATGGAATCAACTAACACTTTGGTAACAATGGCAGTGCTATTACCAATGGCTCCATAACATTAAATAATTCAATATTGACATTAGCCTGCCTCTTGCTATGGTCAGGATGAATTTCAAACTTGGTGCCTAGACAATAAAAAAACCCTCTAAAAGCTTCAGAATGAGATAGACAGCAATTTAAAGGATCCTTTAAATTTTAGTCAAATCCAAAACTTTTTTTCAAAGCAATAGTCCTACGAATATATTATCCTCAGAGCAAAATTATCCCTGTACTCAAAGCATTGTGCTCTCAATATTCAAACTTAAAGAAACTTTTTTTAGAAAAGTCAGAAAATTAAATCTCGGTATTAGTGTGTCCATGCTGAACCATCCAATTCTAGGTAACAAATTCTCTGCACCATCAGGAACAGTTCACACAGAACTATGACAACACAGAAAATGTTGCTTAGTCAGAAAGAGACATAATTCCTACTCATGAAACTTTAGAATCAGCTCTGATAAAGATAAATAAGTCACTGGGGTCTAATTGATAAACAGACCATGAGATGGCGGATGGCAAAACAGTTCTTCCTGGCACAAGCAGGATCTTGTTTCCTTTGGCCATTCATGAATCAGAAATTTCATCTTGCAATATATGTTAACTATCACTGGACTAGAAATACTCAGGAGCAGGGTTCAAAAAAAAAAAGAACAAAATTTTGGATCATGCCTATTAGGAAAAGTGTAAAATGGACCAGAGAGTTAAAAAAACCACCTTTTTTTTTATTATTTAGCAAGTGCTTCAAGTGCATTACTACACAGTCAAATCAGAAATTACACATACAGCTGGTCATCCATGCTCACAAATACTGTTGGCATCACTAATCTCTAGCCCAATTTTGTCATGGGATGATATTAGCATTCAAGGGCTTCTTCTGCCATCAAATTCTTCTTACAATAAATATGGTTCTATCTTTAATGTCCACTGAGATAATAAATGATGTTGCCTTTTTTTCAGACAACATCTCTTGCGACTTTGGCATTCAGCTGGGTGGAGGGCAAGTAGTAATTGATCACATTATTGGATATCTAGACACAATGTGGCAACACCTTCAGTAACAGGCTTTGAAACTCTAGCAAGGAGTCTGACGTAGACACAAGAAAAATGAAGAATATTTGAAGATTGAAGATAAGGAATCAAGACATCCAAAAGAAACAAGAGATTCAGGATCAGAGATGTGCAATACTCTTGAAAATGTTAGCACAGAAATATTCCCTTTAAAATACTCATCCAAGGAAGCTCAAACAGGATAAGGCTTTTATAGTTCATGTTGTCTGTCTGTTTCTAAAATCATTGTGATTGTGGATTCATGTATTACTGTCATGGCAGTGACAGGGAACAGATCTGTTTAAAGTGTGCTTTACCAAGGCCTGTCAACATTTGAACTAGAAGAGTGATAGATTTGACAGGTTTGGGAGATACTGTTTCCTGACACTACCCAGGAGGGCTGACACAAGAAGCAGAAATTCTCCAGGCCCAAGCTCTCAAGTTTTTACCATGTCTTGCTCCTGGCCAGGCATAGTGATGTTGCATAACTTGGAACCAGAAAGTAATTAGAATAAATGTTTAATGTGTAAATCAATCCCAATGGACACCAGTTGTTATCTGCAGTGGGAAAACACAGAATGAGGTGGAGTGACATGGGGATAGTAGTGTCTGTGACAATGCCACGAGATTGGTAGGGGTAAGACAAGGAGTATGAAGCCCATACAAGTTTTCTCTTGTTACCAAATGCATTACAATGAAACAAGGATGAACAGGGTAGTAATAGGAAATTCTGTACAAATATTGTCATATTAACTTTGTAGAATTTGAAAAATTCAACACTGTAAACAAATATGTTAAAATATTTTTCTCTCACGTCAAGTATAGAAAATCAGTTGGTCTAAAACGAAAAAAAAAATCTTCCAGTCCGAGGTAGATTTGCTAGACAAGAATCACACCATGAAGACTTGCATCATAAAAACATCCACAAACACTGCTGTTAGAAGTTACTGGTTGTTTGCAGTATCGGGTCATTTGCAAGGATGAATTTGATCTCTGAGTGTGAGGTTCTCTAAAAGCATCTAGGCCCTCCTGCTGCCATCTTTTACAGCTGAAACTCAATCTTCTTTTTCCTTCTTGATACCTTGAAGACACATAGCAGAACTCTGCTTACTTAGGCAACATGTAAAGCCTTTCACACCAAAAAATGTGGAAAGGCACAAATAAAGCCAACATCGCTTGCTTATATTGCTTCTACCCCTATCTTCAACAGGTATAAAAACACTGTACTGGCACTGTGCATTCAGAGGATACACGGTTCCTTGGCCAAGTCCACATGCCATGGATGTTGATTATAGGACAGGGTGCTCAGTGTTCCTCAGCTACTTCTTTACTCCAAAGCCATCTTTGTTCTTCTTCCTTACACAACACAGTTGACTGGTACATTTGCCTGCCCTCGCTCCTTCACACCTTGCACTTTCCAAGATGTTCTTGATCTTCCCATGTAATCCTGCTGCACATGCACTATCTCTGACAGGTTATTCTCTCTCCATGTCCCAGTTCAGTCAACTTTGATCCTTTGTGTGGACTCATCTAAATAAACTGCTTTGCTTGCATTTCTGTAAAGCCATAGACCCTGCATTGCTCTATCCCCTATACATACGAGTGAAATGTCAGACTGTCACTCTCTATCTTCTGCAATAGATCTTATCTCATCCCGTATAACTTCTTATCTTATTATACCTCCATGCCTAGTTACTCCTATTCCTCCCCACTACAGTGAGGAGCAGCTGCTGCTTCACTATACACCTACTCAGATGGGCTGCTGCTCCAATCTGTCAACCAGAACAACATACAGAGATGGCTGTAGTCCCTTCACTCAGTGTTACTTTCATTACTATGACTCTTGCTCCTCTCACACACCATTGCAGCCTCCTCCTCTCCACACCAATAGACCCAGTGAAGTGTGGTGTCAGGCTTGCAGTCTCTCACTGATAAGCAGATGGAGCTTCCAGTCTAAACAGTTCTTCCATTACAGCATCATGCTGATCAATTGAGACAAGCGTTAGCCAGTGCCACAGGAAGAGAATAGGATCCATCTTTCAGTGGATGAGAACCATTTTTTTCCCCCTACTCCTTAAAGGGGTTCTGCATTTAAAAGAAAGAAAAAATGGCAAGTGTTTATATGGGACATGAAAATGAGCAATATCCTTGTAGTTAATTATATGCACCCAAACTCACTTAGTCTTTTTTTTGTTTTTAATGTATATAATAGATATACATCAACCTGGTTTTGCAAATGACCAGGTGCCTCAGGAGTGATGAAATTTAAGCTGAATTTCTTATAACAAAATTTAAGATGTGCTAGAGCCATTGGAGAGGGTATTAAGAACATTTCTCAGGACTCTATCACCTATGAAGCAGCTCAGTTACATAGCAGAGTGCTTTATCTTCCTTACCCCAGCTTCTGTGGGATAAGATTAAAATGTAGGTACCATTATGGCAGAAACCACCTTTGCATCAAGAAATCTCATGAACAGTGTGTGTCAGTGTGTGATGTTATTCTATTTAGCTGCAGCCTACACTCAATTATTTCATCTTCTTAGCACTTTTCTAACAGTTAATATTGGACACTAAAATGACATCTGAGTTTCTTGTCTCCAGGTTAGCAAAAGAAAGGGTTAGGGGCCAGAAAACAAGGTACCTATGCATTTATTCTCTTCACTGGTGCTGAAGAAAGATGAGTCTATTGGGAGAAGAGGCAAAGTTAACTAAGAAAATTTTCAAAGTGTTTAGTTTTGCTACATACAGGTCTGTCTATATAGTTCTTAGGGAAAGTTTGATCACAAGCACAACAAAACATGGTGAATTCCTATGTGACTTCATCAAAACTAGCAGATGAATTTTGGGAATTTTGTTTCCCTTCAGAGAGTGACTGCAATCTTCAATATTTTCAAAATTTTGTTACATAGTATTTTCATCTGGGTGACCACCACTTAGTGCTCTTGAAAAATGGAAACAAAGCCATCCTGTCTCATTACTGCTTTGGAGGAAATAAGGCCAGCTTAGTCACAATGAACACAGTCTCACTAAAGATTGTTTAAGGATATCTGGAGATGTAGGTAAGTATAAACGAGGAGACTGGATATGAGGATTTATGGGTAGTACTGATAAAAATTGTAGCAGGAAGAAATCAGTGAAGAGATTATTGGTAGGGTCTAGGGAGACTTATTATAATCAGTTATCAGACTACAGAGGAGAAACAGGAAAAAGATATAAACCCAAAGTTGTGAGAAAAAAAAGCATCATTATCTTTCTAAAAAGTGTATCTTGCTGAGTAACTTATCTCAGGTGGCACTTCCAGACTCTCTAGATTGTCTGTGTTTGACAGATTTTGATTTTATAGCAGTGTTCAAATTTTGTGAAAGAATAAAATTACCCTTTTTATATACATCTATGCAGTATCTGTCTTGAGTGATTTTTCTAAGAACTCAACAGATTAGATGTCAATCAGATCTTCTAGCACTACTCATTAGATATCAGAACATATTTTTGTTCTTGTTTTCCATTAAGTATTTCTAGACTCCAGCCTGGAATTCCAAAACTTTAGGTAATATCCTTAGCTGCATCTAAAAAAACAACTCACAGTGTGTCACAATATTCATTGTTTCTGTAAAACTTGTCCAACTGCTAATCCAGCAAATACTTTTAATACTACAACAGAATGGAATCCTTAGTTTTACTTTTTAGCAAGCAGGACACACAGATCGTCAGCTTGGAAAAGGAACATGAAATGTTTTTTATTTCCCTTAATGATGAGTATATATAAATAGCCATGACTACAGAGAGTCAAACAACAATTGCTAATTCAGCTAATTTTTAAATTTTCATAGGTAGTTTATGAACATACTATGAAGTCTGTTACATATTCATAATTTCTATGCATTTTAAGCCCTTTTTGGAAGAACAATTCTTGGAATATTGTTGCTTCACAAGTTGTTCCTTAGAGGAATTCTCTTTTCAGGCTGTTCAATGGATCATCTGTGGCTGTGAGTTCATACTAAGCAGCAGCCTGACACAATTGCTCTGTGCTTTCCATGCCAGGCTGCTCCTCCCCCTGCCTCCAGGAAAGATACAGACATGGATTAATCAACTATATAATGATAATCATAATAGTAAATTGAACTTGGAGACTGTTTGTAAAAGTTCTTGCCAAAATATATATTGCCTTTGTCTTATCTTTCGAATTTGCAAATTAATGTACAGATTCAACATTTTTTATGGAAATAGGTTTCTGAGGCAGCTAATTTTAGGGAGAAAGTTCTGCTCTGGCTAGCACTTTTCTAGAAGAACAAACCCAACAAATTTAACTATTTCAGTAAAAAGATTTACAATAAATAACATCTATTACAGGATTGTGAGCAAATAAAGTGAAGAAAGGTATGATATGATTTCTTAAGAGAGAGTTCTATACTATTTTTGAGACAAAATATGACTGCATAGAAAGAAATTGTCCTTGTAAAGATTAATTATCCCTAGTATTCTTGGGAACTTATTTCTATGCACAGCAATGGGCTAGAGGAAAGGCACTGAACGAAAAAAAAAGCAAACAAAAACTTGTAAGAAGCGAATGTCAAAGTAATTTCAGAAACATTTACATATTTTACAATTAATGTTTGCTTTATAGAAATAGCAAAATAGGTATGGCCTGTGAAACTTTCCTATGTTCCTCTCTTACAGTATAGAAATTTAGCTTCTACAAGTGCAACATCATGCAAGTGACTAGTGGAGTGCATACAGACTATTTTAAGATTTTTTTTTTCATTTCTCAGTCAGCTTTATAATGGAGAATAATCTTTTAAGATCTGACAACGTGTACTATATGTAAATTCCATTGTCTGTTGCCTTTTATGTTCTGACTGCTTCATTTAGCAACTTTTCCTTTAAAACATAAATTCCTTTGGCTAGAAAGCATTATGAGGATGCTTTTTGGTCCTCTGGACTCTACTTGAATAACTTAGGTCTGCTGTTTAGATGGCCCAGGTCATTCCAGTAATTCTTCACATGTTCTGTGTTCCCAGTTGGAGGATTCTACATAAACATAGTGGAATGGGGATAAATCTTGTTCTTTTGGGACACCAAAATAAATTCACACTGCATTCCTGAGCATAGGGCTATCTCAGTTGTAAGATGGTTAGCACTATGCAGCATCTCAACTGGCCAGTGTGCTGAGCCAACCTCTTTAGAGAGGTAGCCTGAGTAATTTTGTGCTGTATCTCACACTATGAAAACATACTCTGGGGCTTACAAAACAACAAATAGAAAAGCTAGAACAGATATAGTTTGCCAGCTGGGACCTCATCAAACAATTTTGTTAAGGAACCATTAACATAGTTACAGCTAGTTTTCTATTACCTGTGTGGTGAATCTTTTTAGAAAATAATTTTCTGAAAACTGTTATTTTTGTTTAGAAATTCTAAGAGCACATTTCTAAAATTCACTGGCACCTGTTTGCTAGCAAGGTGGAAAATACTTTGAGCAGCCCAAAGCTGTTACACACCTTTAGAAGTGAACCAGTAAAAATACATAGTAAATTAGACACCAAGAGAGGATATTCAAGCATATGCACCAGTATGTACAACTAATAGAACTTGTTCCTGCACACTGCCAAAATAGGTTGCAGTTGCAATGTAGCAGATCTCAAAAATTAAAATAAAGAGGGACTCTGCAACATTGAAAAATATCAGTTTTGATATGTCCCTAGTCACATTGCAAGAGGGAATCTTGGAAGCTGTAGGAGCAGAGAAAGGAAACAGAACAAAAAAGGGTTCCCATTACAAATCACATCTCCCTCTTTGTTCTGGACTCAAGCAAGGAGCACTTCTATTCACTGTATAGCTTGCATGACATATACCTACAAGGTGTTCTGCAGAAGCCAATATGAAACCAGAGCTCATTTCTAGACCTTGCAGGTATACCTCAGCAGGCTTCTCCCCTACTCCCAAATGCCCTGCCAAGACAGTCATTCAGGCAAGTCTGAAGGGCAGTCAGGGCATGGCACAGCCTATTTTTGACATACTGTCAAACATTCATTTAGATGGGCCAAGATCAACTTTCTCAGGTAAGTCTTAGGAGCTGAAGCAGCAGTAGGCTGCACAAGTGCAGATGTGCCCTAGGGCATGCCCAGGTAGTCAGGTGCAGACAGCTGCGTCCCAGCTGTGCTTGCGTGTGGAGCCACACAGCTGGAAACCAGCCAACAGCAGTTTGGAAGCTGCATAATCACATGAGCACAAGACGGAAGCAGGAATGGCATGAGCATGGCAGACCTGCCCATGGGCATGTGGCTAATCCAGCTGGCTGAACACACTCATGCTTGAAAACAGCCAAATGGCTATGTGCCTCACTGAATCAGGGCTAAAATTTGGGCTCCTCTGTTTTAATAAAACTTTTTTTGTTTAGAACAACTGCTTTAAGGAACCAATGGTACCCAAACACAAAGTAATAAGCACCTATGACAGGAATAATTATAATGTAATGAAAAACTCAGAAAGAAGGAGGAAAAAATAAGCCCAATCTTAGGGAAATATGCATTTACCAAGTAAATAATAGGGCTTTCTGAGAGTCCCAATAATTAACACAATTCTAAACCCTCTGGTGTTCATTCTCAGGAGAGACATTTGAGACAGATGCACCCTAGAGAGTGCAATTGATGAAAATATTCCAATCTCCTGGTTAAACAATGTGCTTTGTGTAGATTTTGAGCTAGTATTTTAAACAGGAAATTAAAATAAATTGATAATATTTTCACAATGCTCAGATAAAATGATAAGAATGTTTTAAACATCATGCCAAACTCCAGAAAATTCAAAGTTAATGCTGATGGTCCACATTTAACAGACCTATTATCCTCATTACTATTAATAGCAATGTATAATGGCCACACTGTAGCTCTGAAAATACTTTCAGAAGTAACATCATGAACCTGAACTCAAAGAGAATGTTCATGTAGGCTAGATCGTTTTATGACTTTAAAGATGAAGGACTATACACTGCTGTGCTTTTGTTCTAGATATCCCAATGAATTAAAATCAAAGAAGGTTTTCTGATTTTTGTAACCTTTTTTACTCTCTTCCTTGTTCTATTAATATTTTTAACAAGAACTGAACTCATCTTTCACAGCATTACATTTATTCATGATCTCAAGTCACAAAACTACTGTGAACTCCAGCCACCTCCAAAGTGAAGGGTGACAAGATGGGACTACAGCTCAAACTAGGAAGTGAAGCATATCTTATTTCATGGAAGCTACATGGGAATGCTGCAACATTAACACAATTTTATCCAGCAGCTTGAATTAATGTAGTGTCAGCATTAACTACAATAAACCTTCACTCAGAGTCTTTTCTCATGTACTTGCTCCACTATACATAGGACAAACAAACTAAAACTTGCATTATTAATTGCATAGCAGCTGCATTAAACCGGAGGATAGCTTAAGAGCAACTACACTTGATGATCTTAAAAGTCTTTTCCAATCTAAATGATTCTACAATTCCCTGGAGAAAGCATTTTGGAGCATAAGCCCTGTATTTCCAGAAACTGCCTCAGAACTCTACTCCCTAACTACAAAAAATATGCAGATGATACATATCATTCTATTAAAAACCAATTATAGTCACTTATTTATTTTCTGGAAGCTAGAACTCAACTGTATTTCGAAATATTAGAATCTTCTATGAACAAAACATCCGCCCAAATTTAAATTCAAATGCAAACACCGCTCTCACATAAGTCGGCAGGGAATTTTGGCACTTGTTTCTTCAACAATAAGATAAGGCTGCCTGCCTTGATCTCCCAAGTCCCAAAACTCTAAATTACGTCGTTATTTTTATTTTTCAGAAGCCTGAGAAATGTGCTAGGCACATCCCCATACAGAAAGAAGGCTATAATCTTGAAAAAATATGGAAGGTGTATCCTGTTTTCACACTGTCTGTTGGACAATTTAGGGAGCAAGCAGGTGTCTCATATCAAACTCATGCATGAAGTCAAAATATCAAACCCAATCCTAATTCTTACATTTATTTTCTTGCAAACATTTAGGCATTTCCATTTCTAAGTATTTTCTCTTGCAGAACAAGCTTCTGTCTATATATTTACACATAAGAGCCTGCAAATAAGTTGTTGCAAGCTGCAATAGGTTATCTCTAATTTTTAGGGATTTTTCTTGAATGATTTGCTAAGAAGTTTTAGGTACAACATGTGATGTGGCAGTTACTGTAACTATATTAACCCAGTGAATGGCAGAGTAAACAGGTATATAAAACACATATAAATGTTGGTTTATCTGAAAATACTTCCCTAACACTACAACAAAATTCAGTATTTTCTTCAAAAATGTTCTAACAATTTTCTATCTGTCATGAATATGTGTACAAGCTGTGCATATAAACAATTTAATGCACTATATGTACACCAGCTAAATAATCTGTGCAAAGAAATAAAAACATACTGGTTTGTATCTGAAAAATACTGAGTGCAAGTTTTAAAGTAGCAGAAATATTTTAAACAAAGACACAATAAATTATTACACTGAGAGTAACCACGTATAAAAATACTTTTAGCATGGAAGTTTAACATGCGAGAAAATTAAAAGTATTAATATCCCTATGAGAAAAATATCATGTTCTTATTAGAAATGAGCAGAAAAACATTTCATTTCTCCCGAGGAGCCACTGCAGCACATTATGATGAACCCCTGGCCTCAACTTTGGATTGAAACTATCTGCCAATACTTCAAGTGTAAGGATTGTTTTTCAGAGCTCCTGGAAAAGTCACAGAAGACCCTCATCAAGGGCCAACCCCATATCAGGTCTGCTGAACCTCTTCCAAATTCCAAAAAAAAAGATGTATTGAATGACAGACTATGCAAACCCAATTATTTTGGAATTTTACAAAAGCTGACTAATGTTCTTGAATTGCACTGATTCAGTCCAGCTATAAGATATTCACTATGATGACAATTTATTCTGATAATAACTGATCCCTGCTAAAAACGTCCAAAGTTTGGGAGATGTGAGACACTGTCATTAGATTTACCTGCGTTACCAGTAATTGAAGTTCTAAACTTTTCATTTTGTTTCTTTCTTTATTTCAGTCCATGCTGCACTGGGAATTGATTGAACTATAAGCTTAACAAAAAACACACAAAAAAAATGTGATTGGTAAAACAAAAATATCTTAAGACAAAATGTAAAATTTTTCAGTGCTCATTAAAAATCATCCTTTTTTCATTTGTTTTAAATATTGCCAGTCTAACGCATGGTTAAAAAATTTAAAATGGCAAAAGTTTAAAATGTCTGGGATACCTGGTTCCCTTGTGTTGTGATACTGCATATATTTTCCCTTCATGTTGTGATTATTTTTTACCTTAGAAAAAAGAAATTATATCACCTAAACTCTGACTCCTACAAGATACTGTTTCCTCACTTCACGCTGCAAGTATTACAACATCAGGAACGTATTTCCCAGAAGAAATTAATATCATTGTTTGTTAAGCATCTATTTCTGAAACCACAAACAGTGCTTCAGTTTTCCTTCTCTGCTGAAAACAGTGATTTTGTGACCATCAAGACTGTATTGAGAACTCTGAAACACTTAGGCTTCATATCTCTTATTTAAAAGAAAAGAACCTGAACAGCCAAACCTTTAATTTCTGTGCAAAGAGGAGTTGTCCTCAGGAAGACATCTTGTATAGCTAACAGTGCTCACATTTATACAATCCCAGTAGATGCTTTAAGACTAAAAAAATCAAATCTAACTTACACTTGAACTTGAGGAAAAAACAATTTTCCAAATCCTACTTGCACATAGTGCTGCTCTGATTTTAGGTCAGTATTTTTATTGAAGTTCAGTGTACTACACAGGCAGGTTAATAAACTTCATGGGTTACATTTGAACTAACAAAAACAGCTATAACTCTGCTAAAATGAAATTAATTTTCCCAGCTTATATCAATGATAAAATTGGCTTTTTATGTTGCACTAAAAAAAAAAAAGAAAAACGGGAAATGCTAACATGGGTTTAAATTGGCAGTGCTTCATACATACTTTTTCTTAAAACATCTACTTTTGGTTCGTAATTGTAGTGGTGTTCTGTAAAGAAACACGACCTTACAGGGCATTTTCAAGAATAGAACAGTATATATATTAAAAGGCAGCAAATGATTCATAACTGCTTAGCGGTCAGGCCTGTGGGGCCACGCTTCCCATGTGAAATTTTTTTCTGCATTGCAAACTCTTACATTAAATTGTGATAAATGAAGAGCGGAGGCTATTCATACAAATCAATGACTTTAGTGTATGTGTCATTAGCCTGAGAGATGCAGGCAGCGGTCACTACTATAAATCATGTGATGATCTGCTGTCTGCGACTCGATGCAAGCAAGCAGATGCATTAGGAAGGTTAAAGAATGAAATTAATCTGTGCATTTCCCTTTCTTTTTTTTTTTAACTTTAGTCACCTGGTCACATGGAAAGAATTAAAATCACATGATCCAAAGTTAAACTAGCTACAGAACAGTAAATTGGCTAAGTTAGATGTCACCTTTCAACTTAAAGTTAATTAAATATTAATGGAATTAATTTATTCATCATCACATGAAAAGTAAAATATATAGAATAGGCAAAATCCAGTAGAGCTCCTCACACAGGAGTTGGTATTATTAATTGCTTTTAACGCAGACTATGGCACAAGACCACGTGTAAGAGATCAAGCACACCGCAAAATGGGCTCTGATACTTTTAAGTGCAGCATATTTCTTTCTTCACATTTTATAAATTCAGTGTTTAGTAACCCATGGCTATGCTCTTCATACCAGTACCTTGGAGTGGGTTATGAACATGAGTCAGGTTGAATGTATTACTGATGATGGAATACATTTCCAGATATCTGTGACTGGGAGTGTTAATGGTGAGAGTGTGCAAAAGGGGTCAGGGACAGTAAAAAGAGATATGGATAATATAATTTTAAAACTAGAATTAATGAATTTGGAAAGGACATATTTGATATAAATGTTAGGCCAAAGCCTTCAGTCTTTACTCAATACTTATTCAGGCAAAACACCCACTGACTTCAGTGACAGATTTCCTAGGATGAGGTCTAAATATGCCCCAGGAGTCAGATTGTCCCTTACTTTTACAAATGCAGAAATTGGGAGGATCGTGCAAGAATCCTAGCCCCTACTGCATCCGTGTAGATCCTGCAGGAGATTATAGACATCTCCTTCCCCTGGCTCCACCACTTCCCCTTTGCATTTAACATCACTTAGCAAGGAAGAAGTCAGCATGTTACAGAGCAGAGGCACAGAGCCAGAGTCATGTCCAGGATTATCCACACTCAACACACTACTCTACAGGGGTCCCAAAGTCAAGCGATGCATTGGTAAGGACTGCAGGATCTGTCTTCATAACCAGGACAGTCTGTGGTGAGGAATCTTGAAAAGATTCTGCTTGGAGTGAGAAGTTGACTATGGGTGCAATCAAGTATGAAAGCAAATTAATGACAGAAATGGCTGCTTTTCAAAGGTGCTTGAAGCAGCCCATGGGCATAAAATAGTGCAGAACACCTCTACATTTATGAAGGGCACTATAAATCAATAAAGTATAAGTTAGCTTGGACAGTGATCAGATAAGTATTGCATGTGCTTAATTCATTTACTTATCCTTCCGAAAAAGATAATACACTCAATGTAGACATATTTCAATTGAATTGATAGCAGATCTGGATTGAGCAAGCCTAGCGACTGAATTACTTTTATCCATCCCATCAAGAATAAGGATGAAATTGCAAGAAAAATCAATGTCAGAAAGGTCTTACTGCCTTTTGCAATAGCATACCTACTATCACTTATATTGAAATATACTAAAATTAATAATAAGTCTTAAAAATAAACATTTGTCCTGCTATGGTGCAAACTTTTAGCGTGACATTAATTTAGATTTCTAAATACTTCAAAGACAGAAAAAAACCTCACAAAATCTGTTTCATATAATTTCTCAGTGGCCACAAAAACTATTAACTAAAATACCCAAATAAAGATGGGGAAGAATTGCAGCCAGTAGATTTCAAATTACTGTAAACTGATTCCCCCAATAAAGCCAGTCTCTTGTATATTGTTTCACTGTCACTTAACTACCACACTGACTTTATTTATTTATATTTTGTAGCATTAAGTTTAAGGCACATGTCGCATGCATATTTTAAGTTAATTTTCCTCACCAACTCTTGATTCTCCAGCTGATCCCATCTAGTAGCGAGGACTTTGTTACTTTATTTCCACAGCAGTGATTGAAGTCTAGTGCAAGTACCATACAGGGATTTTGGCCTGGGATAATTTAAATATTCTAAACGCTGTATTGTTGCAGCTCAGCTTCTACCAGCTACTTAAGCTGGGGCTCATCATACTTTCTTTGGAGAGGTTTGCTTACATTGCTGACTGCAGAACTTCATTAGAAAAATTTCTTTCTTTTCCAACATAAATTCAGCAATTTTAGGAATTCACATCATATTTTTTCTGTTTCTGCCCATTGCTGAAGCAAGGAAGAGCTGTATTTGAAGCTCAAACAAAGGGAGTAGTAATGCAGAAATAAGCGATGGTTGCCCACTTTAAAAGTGCAAGTGAATTTTTCAAAATTGTTTCCATAATTGCTTTTTAAGAAGCAGAAGAGTGTTCTGAAAAACTTTGGTAGCAACCTGTAAAAGTCCCTCTCCATGATCATCTGAATATGAAAAGAAATAAAAAATGTGTGGATGAAATCTCTCCTTCCTTTTGGAGCAAATCCATGCTTCCTCTTCAGTGACTAATTCCTGATTTTTATATCACACGTCACTTTTGAGTAAATGCCAAAGAAAAAGAGGCAAAAGCTCTTTACAGTCAGTTTATAGTTTTATACTGTAGGTTTAAATTGTGGGTCGACAGGAAACCTGGTTTTAATTTTTAAGTGTTACATTAAGAAAATAAAATATTTCTTACAAAATCAGCTACTTTACTGGAATGTTTCATGCCATACCCAGTTTATTTGCCTGTTTTAGGGACAGTTAGGGAATGTACATCATATTATATGACCAAAGTCAGGCTCCTTTCAAAATCATAGCATGAATCACCTGCTACCTCAGTATTTCCTCAACACAGCTATTTCTTTCCAGGTCCTGCCTCACGCTGGACTCCATCACACTGGATACTGATTGCTCTCCTTTCCAATTAGTTTCAAGGTGAAGGCACTCAGAAGCTTGCAGGATTAGCTCAGCTTCCTGCATATGTGGCCAAGAGGCCACGTATTCCCTTGGTTCTCCCGTGAGCACAAGCATTGCTTATCCAAGGGCTGGAGTCAGAGCCAAAAATTTAAAAAACAACTATGGTTCCCTTAAGTTACCAAGACCCTTCTTTGGGCCAACAGGGCTAGAACTTGTTGGTGTCCCTTTATACTGGTTGCATGTAGAGCTGATGACCAGGTGTTGGCATTGCTAACTATAGGTATTACTGGCAGGTCACATCCAGGAATGTGGATGGCTGCAGGAGGAGACCAGACATCTGGGCTGGCTGTATCTCCCAATTACTACACAAAAGACTAAAACACAAGGTCGTGGATAAAAGTGAATAAATGTTTCTAAATTCTTCTCTTAAACACACATAAGCTTAAAGCTATTTAATTGAGGATTTAAAAGCATGTATGCTTTATGAAGCTGAGGCTACCTGCTTCATTCTCTTGCTCTTATTTTTGCTTTTATCCTTTTAGTCTTGAAGAAGCCTAATTAGAAGCTTGAACAGGGCTCTCTCTCCCTGCCCTTAAATCAGTAATTGGCTTCAGTGCAGAGACTGTCAGGAAATTAACACATCACAACATGACAGCTGTTAATTTTTTCTCCTTATTTGTCATATGAATCACTGCTGATTTGCCAGAGTGCATAACAAATTAGTGGTCTGTAATCAGCGGCCTCTCTCCTGTGTGCAGCACCTACTTGTTTTTCCCCTTTTCTCCTGAAGTCCATTACTTCACTGCTTCAGTAGGAATGACTGTTGCTAGGTGTGTCATTGTCAATAAATCAGAATAAGCAGATGCTAAAAGCACAAGAAGCTCTTTAAACTTTGATGAAGGCTTTTAGTTACATTTTTAAACTTACACTTGGAACTGTATTTTTTTTTTTTAAATTGTCACTCCCTGGCATAATATACTGTCAAGTCTTTGGGTATCATCTTAAGCTTTGCTCTTCACAGTGTAGAGGTGAAAATGTGATTTGCAAAAATTAAAAGAAGATATTTTCATGAAGACAACTCTTAAAATGGTATGGTCTGCTGTGGACCTCAGGTCAGTAAATAACAATTAGACACAATGCACAATGAGATTTTTGCTTTGAGATATATTTACTGTATTTTTGTATTATAAACTCTGTTTAATATGAGCCTGCGTGCTTCACACACCAATAGAACCATATGTATAAAAAAAATCCTTGAGTGCAAATATGTATCCTTTAGAGAGTGATTCAATTCAGCCTCAGCATTTTTGGCCACCTTTTTTTTTAACCCTAGTTTTACAAATGATGATGCATATAGTGAAGGCTATGAGAACAATATGCAATAGTATGCAAAAGCTGGAACACTTCTCCCTGTATCTCTGAACTGTGCTGAAAACTGTTGTTCAAATGACAGTTTAAAAGGTCTTCTAATGGCTGATGTTCTGAAACAGAAAACACCTTGGAAATTTGAACTAGAAAGACTGAACCCTAAATTATCTGATGTGTATAACTAAACTGAATGGAACTATTATGTATTCAGTATCTTGTGTCTCAAACAAATTAAAATAAAACTAGGAATATGATACATTTCTTTAGCTAAAGCACCTAGTATGGACTTTGCCTTATGTTCCTTAATTTGTATTGAAATATGCTTAAAGCAAAAGCTTCCTATAATTTTTTTGTGTTCATAAAACAGGTTATTCTCTTACATCTAACCTGAATAAACTACTGAAAAGCAAGAACAGTGGAAAAGGGGAAAACCTATACTCTGAATTTAAATACTGCACAATCTCTCGCTCACATCACACTTTTTTCTCAAGACTCAACCACTCCACCTTCTCCTCCAGAAAGACATGGGGGAGGAAAAAGTGTGCTCTATGCTTGAAATGGTACCTGAAGGCTGGGTGTTTCTGAGGAACTACTGCTTCATGCAACTATACTGTCAGGAAGGTCATCTTCACCCCTGGAGGCAGGAGGGGGATCCCAATACTCTGAGGTCACTCCTGTGAGGTGCTGGCCCTGATCCAGCAAAGCACTTACACACCTGTTTTGCCTTTAAGGTGAGCAGTATTGAAGTATCTCAGAGACAAAGTGCTCAGTGTCTTACAGTGCTGTTTGCATATGTTTATGGGTGAGATTTATTTTGTGTCCCACAGATATCACACAATGCACTACTGCTCTGACTCCATGGATGCTATTGCAATTTTTGACTTGACAATTATAATTTAAACATTTCAAAGTCTCTTCAGAAGAATTTTCCCTACAGTTAATTGGTGTTTTCTATTTACATGTTCATACAAACATGAAATGGTTATTTCCATGACAATATATTTTTTAAAAACTCTAAGGACTTGAATTATTTATCAGTATTACATGTATTTTCTGCTATGATTTCTGTTTTATAAAGCATTGAAGATTTAACTAGTTGTAGGGATTTAAAAGAAAGCCTTGATATTTGCATTTATAAATAAACTTGAGTTTTTTAAAAATATTTTCCTTCAATAAGAGAAAGCAATCTATTTCAGAAATTCTGTTTTTTGTTCAGTCAATAAATATTTTTTTTGAGTAAAATGTAAATTTCCATTTGCTCCATTATGCCTTGGTTTAAAAACACAGCCTTGATTTTTTATTTACATTAAAGTATCAGTTACCCTGAAAAGACCTGAAATTAGCAATTATGAAGTGTATGCAGTATAGGGCAACTCTTCCAACCTTTTTGAAATGCCACTACAAAGTGAATCTCAATACTAACTAAAAGGAATTCCTTGACCTGCCATAGTACCAATGCACAGAGGGACTATATTAGGCATCCCCAAGTCTTTAATAGGGTGTCTGTAGCAGACACCCTTTGTGCAGAAAGGTCACAAGTGAACACTGTTTACTGAGACTATGAATTACTATTATTTTTAGCCTAACCAGATTCTACATGTCAAAAGCAGTATTAAGAAAATTATGGTGAACCAATATGCGTTTCAAAATTTAGACTTCAAAAAATCCTTTGCAGTAACAGCTGAGAAAAAGCCAGAAAAATCAACTAAGAGCACAACCATGACAAAATGAAAGTCGCAGAGGAACACTGAACAGCACTGAATTACCTACGGGTTTTCAAACTCTCTGTCATGAGAAAAATAATTATACAACACCCAACAAATTTGAGGTCACTGTGGAGATGTGCAGCACTCATTTGCTCATCTCACTGCTTTTCCAGCACTTCTGGGTATATCAACTCCAAAAAACACCTTCACTCATTAAATTCAGAGCAGATAAAATATAGTTTGTGCCTGGTCAGAAAAGGAAGGAGCTGGGAGGTTACAGACAATGTGACAGCTGTTTTGCTATGCCTTTCTGGTCTGGGGTTCTCTATATTTTAGGGTGAAGCCCTAAAATTTCCATTAGGTCACTTGTGTTACCAATACTTGCTTAGGTGGCGAAGAATTGAAAAGACAGTGTTTGTTTGTAGTTCATACAGTCTGGTCACTGTGTTGCTCTTTAGTAAATCACAAGCAGGAGGAATTAAAGCAAGTATAGTAGACTTGGCATTTATTATTAAACTTCCTTCCTATTCCCAAAAAGATTTCAAGAGCCTGTTATTAGTGGTCTCAAAATGAAAAACAATGGATTTGGCAATGACTATAAATAGGCTATAAACCAGCATGTACATTTAAATAAAGTAATAAGACATTCTTAAGGGCAATTGAGAGCAATAAGAAATTTTACTGGGAAGCCCGAGCTGTCAGTGTTTTCAGTATCACGAATCTAGAGAGTGATTCCTTCAAAAGTTCTAAAAATCTTCAGAAGTTATAAAAAAATATAAATAAATTTAGCAAAATATGTACATGCAAAAACCTTAAAAGAATCTTTCCCTAAGGGATGTAGAAAGGCAATAGACAGGAATTATTTTCTATTAATACTCAAAAATTCTGAGAGTCACACCAAGACACTAAAAAGAATCATTATGCTGATTTACTAAGACATATAAACTTATATTCTAGCTCCCTGGATACCCAACTCAAGCCTTAAAGAAGCCTTAAGGAATACATGTAATGAGCCTTATGCTCCTGAGCCTTAATTTTTTTCTCATTTCCCACTCATACTTTTTAAAATGTCCACAATAAATATTTTTGATAACTTTTATGAAACAATATTTTAATGCTGTTTTTCATGTAATGTTTTTTTAAAAGATGAGTGAGAAGGATTTGGGCTACGATTTCAGGAATCTTATTATGCAGAAAAAGGAAGAGTCTTTCCAGGCTGAGGAACTGGGTTTATATGAAGACTTGCTGTGCCAATGTCTAAAACATTAACAGTGTTTCACCCTTCTGGAAAAAGTGAGGGTCATCTGCAAAAGAGATAAAGAGTAGGACTTATTTCCCTGTTTAATATTGTGCCTTAGAAATATTCACTTTTTTTAACTAAAGTTCTTTGATGGCCATGAGAAATACACCTGTAAAGATAACTATCCATTGCCTAATACAGTGACTTAACATCAGTCTAGTCTTACTAGTGACTACTGGCAATTAGTACCAGGAGAATAAATTAGAAGCTATTTTTTAAATCAGATCATCACAGCATTTCAAAACATCTTTTCTGTTTAACAAATATTTCTAAATCTCTTATGGTGTGCTGAAATACCTTTAATTACAATGCCATTAATTGGTAAAAGTCATATTGTCCATCTGGGGTCCCGCAACTGTGGAAGAGTACTTGCAAAATTGGAGAGCAGCATTAACACCTGTCAGAATGTATGAGTCTGGAACAGCCTTCAATTAAAGCAATGACAAACATTTCTTTCTTTCTGTCAAAGGGTTTTTTTAAGGCACAATGTAGAATCTCAGGTCCAAGGCCTCCAATGAGCAAAGCCCATTGCAGTAATAAAAAAATTAGTGGTAAGACTGCAAAAAAGTGGTGCAAAAGTTAAATCAGAAGAAGGTGGAAGAAGTTTCTGGTGGTGTAATGCCAGAGTAGTATCTTGCTGATATCAACTCGATCCCTCATGTGTGTTTGGTATCTTTTCAGAGTCAATACAGCACCCCTTCACACCATTAGCTCTTACACCTGAAAGGGCTATATCACCAGGCCCCAGCACAGCATGATCAGTCCTTCCACAATAGAGGAGAGCAGGCTGAAATCCTACTGGTAACATGCTTAACCACCAAATAGAACTGCAACAATTTAAAGGGAACAGTTCATGGTCTGGGGGATGATACAAAGGAAGGACTGGGACATAGGTGAGCACCTAGGAGGATACATAGTCCCTGGCAAGGACTGCTGGTGTGGAGCATGGGGCAGGTGAATGAAAGAACACCAGAGCTAAGTACTCTAGATCCTGAGAACTGCCATTGTGCTTCATGCTTAGCTTGTCTAATCAGGGGGAATCAAGAGTCTACGGAACAGTAAACTGCATTGGAGAAAGGAAATTCGTGCTAGCAAAGAGACATGGTGTGAATTCCACTGCACACTGGATTTTAAAGACATCTTGGGAGATTTTTGTTTTAGAACAGAGCAGAATTTTGACATACAACAGCACCGATGCTCCTAAAAATCCTTTCTGTTAAGTGTTCCTGGAAGAGATTTATATCAGAAGATATAAAGACAGCCTATGCAGCTCCAAAGTTGATGTCTAGATTATTTTCTAGAAGAAAAAGAGCTGTGTTTGTATACATCCAGACCAGAAATTTCCTGGAAACAGATTATCATGTATTTTGTAAGACATGAAGCAATATCCAGTAAGTCCCTGCATGCCCTCCATTCCAGAAGATTGTTCTGAAATTGAGCAACAAAGAAAAGGAGGTACTGTGAAAGTTATTATGCAGCTTTATAAACAAAGATAGTCCAATTTACTTTGGGGGAAATGGTGATCACTGCATTATTCAGGAAAATTGCTGAGCTTTTTGCTGCATTACAGAATCTCTACATTTCTTGTTGAATATAGAAGAAAAAACAAATTTGTGCAAGTCCTAAAATCTGGAATCCAAAGCTAAAGAACTTAAGTTACAAAATGTTTAGTTATTAGATGACCTATAAACATTTTTGTTTCATGACTGAATGTTTAATCTAGCACAATACTGTTCCAAAGGAAACCATTAATAGCAACATTTTGTAGCAGTTGTTTGCATGTCCCCACTGGACCTCTAAATGAAGTCTGCATAAGGACTGTAAAGGTAGTAACCCTGCAGCTACAGCTATAATTATCAGGATTTAATGGTGTTTATGAATGACTTGCAATGAGTCAAAGGATAATAATACGTCTTATTAAAAATTTATTCCAAGTTATTTTTATAAAACTTTACTCATTTACATGTCACCAATGATTGTTCTTTTAAATGAAACAATAGAATAAGGAACATTTAAACTTCAAGTGAAATCCTAGCAGAGGGTCATTATATAATGACTCAGTAAAAAACAACAAACAACATGTAATATTTGTAATACAGCAATTAAAAATATAAACCTAAAAGTGAATGCATGGAATAAAAAAAACCCAAACCCAACAACGAAACAACCAAATCTAAAAGGTTAGCCTCTAAATAATAAACTTATAAAAAATAATGCTAAACTCCATTCTGATTTACTAAGATAAATGAGCATAGATCTTTTCAGAATCTAATGACTAAACATGATCCAAATGGAACTACAGCCAGACAGCACATATGATTCATGGAACATGGCTACCAGATCAACCACAAAGCTGAATAAGCTAGTTCAAGATACATTAACTATTAATTCTCAGGCATTAAACATTTCAAATTAAAGAAACTCAAGGACTCTGTTTACTTGACAAACTTAACAGCAATCTACTCATAACAAAAAGTAATTTCATTCATTCTAGGTCACAGAAAAGGGAGATGGAAAAGATCCTTTTCCAATTTTTTTTTTTTTTTTAGTTACTGGTTTAGACCAAACAAAGCCACTTTAGTACTCTTTTCACTCCAAATTTTAGTCTCCAGCAGAATATTTAGACATTACCTAAACTTTAAGAATTTTAAGTAAGGATTTTCTTCTAGACAAGTCTATACGTTGCATTATTTTAGCACACAGGTAAGGGAGACAGTGCTATTTAAAGTCATGACTACAAAACAACTATCAGGACTTCTAGATTCTGCACATATCTAGCCCAAGAAATTTAATATTCACAGAAAAAAATAAATTTAAAAATATTCACAAATGTCTTCGAGTTGTTGCCTATTTAAGGCCACCTTCCTAAAGACCTGTTAATGAAACTCTGAGCCTGAGTCACTATGGTTAGTAAAGAGGAATTGTACATTTTTGACCCCCAGATCAATGCAATACACAAATTACTTTGCCTATCTTGATATTTTGATCTTCATGGTGGAACAAAGAGGTTTAAGAATAAGCATTGCTTATTCTCAGTAGAGAATGGTGAGGACACACTGGAAAATGAATAGGGATATAGGAAAAAGTAGCAGGTGCACTGAGAGGAGAAGCAGTAAAAAGCAGGAGCAGTGAAGCGTTACCCAATGTATGCCAGCAAAAGTAGGAATGTTCTTTTTTTTTCTTGACAAATATTTAAGTGCTTATAACATGCTTTTAAGAACAATGTGATCAGAAAGAAAATCTGAACAAAGATACAAATACAGTCCAATCAAAAACGGTCTTAGTATAAATGAATAACTGGAGAATTTTTAAACTCATCACTCTGTTCTGATCCTTAGCTAACCCTCAAAGACATGTTGTTGTAAAGGTTAATTAATTAAAGTGCACAGAAATGATTATTTGAGAGCTGCTAGGTAAGTGCAAAGTACTGTTACTATAGGTTAATATTTTGCTCTTAGGGCACAGCCATGTTTGACACCAACATACATTATATTCTGAGACAAACAGTTTCAAAGCTCAGGGCCTTATCCTACTTCTGCCAAAGTAAATGGGAATCTTTCTGTGGGTGTTAAAGACTTTGGATCTAGCTCTGAAGATACAGCTGTATGGTATAAAGCCATCTCCTGGCTCATTAGCATGTGCCTCTGGCTTAAGACAGCTAATCTGTTTTGCTTCTCAGGCTAGCTAATTAGATCAGCAGACAAAGGATCTGACCTGTGAATCTTCAGAGGAATGTCACTGCTCTGTATAGGACTAAGCACAGAACACACAGGGAATTTGGTAAAAACAAACGAGTTCAAAGGTGGCAAGTATCCACTGGTTCCCACGGACATCATGGAAATTCACAGATGCTCAACATCCCTAGCCACAGGTCACCATTAATGTGTGTTTTGATCTGGAAAAAAGAGATTTGAGCCACTCCCCACAGATGACACTTTGTCTCTGATATCAGTAGTTCGATCATGTTACTATCAGACTTTTCCTTACAGAACTTCAACAGTTTGCTAAGAGCTCCCTCCCCTTTACACAAGCACTTTGACCCCCTGCACGTTCACCTGATGTGAGACTTCACACATAACCAAGAAGATACTCAAGAAGTCTGAGACCAGCCCACCATCGCTGCTTTCCCTCTGCCCCCCAACAAAAACAGCTGCAGTTAGCAGGAACAGCTGACTAGTTTCCTCATCACACAGGACAGGAGAGAGTCTGTGCCTTTCTGTTTGAAATCCACGAGACTCTAGAACTTGCTCCCTATAATTCAATATAGGCCAGGGATGCAGCAAGACATGTGTTTGATTAGGGAATCTGAAATGCAAAGGGATAAAAAGCAATGGTTAGTTCCTTTGGAACTGAGTTCAGTTCTGTTAAGATTTAATCTAATTTAATTGACCATATAATTAAAAATGTTATGCTTTTGGAGCCTTGGACAGACAACTTTATCATTTTATACTTGAGCAAATAAATAAGAAGTTCAGAGCTGAATTTGAAGTCAGAATTTAAAATTCAGGATTGCTTGGACTTAAGCACAAGGACTATTTCACACGTCACAAAAGCATACTTTTAGACTATAATTAATGCAACAGAAATTTGCTCATAACTGCTGTAATAAGAATAATGCACAAAGTACATGGATTTTTTTTACCTGGTGCAGTGCACAGAAAGTCCATCTACTAAGATCCTGGGACAGATTTTTCCCAAAACTTAAGGACCTGATATTCTCCAACCTCTCCTCAATAAATCCTGGAAACAGGCAGCACTGAAATGTTAAAAATGAACAGAAGAGAATTGCCTATAAAAATGTTTATTTAAGGAATATTTGAAAGTTAATATACATATTTTATCTGTCCTTTTCACTCAACTAAGGTAAAAAACATGAGGAGCTGCCTGATTCTGCAGTTATTGTCTTCCAAGAAAAATTGATTAGTCTAGATGAACACATAGAAGAAAAGCTGAGTGTTTTCTCAGCTATTGTGTAGAATCATCTTATCAATTAATAAGAATTAAGAAGAATCATAAGAATTAAAAGACTTGATTTGGGCATACAGACATGGAACCATTCTTTTCCAATAAACAAGGATGCAGAATACAGGTGTGATATACTGGTAAAAAATAAAATGCAGACAACTTCCCTCAAAATGGCACCACATAGTATTTTTTAATGAACTTGTATACAAAAATTTTCTTGCAGGTGTTAAAAAAGAAGATTGCTGATAACAGTAAAGTTATTGAAAGCCTTAAATGCATTGAAATGCTCTTAAAAGCAACAAGGTTACTTTGGTTTAGGGCAATAGTTGTTTAAAACAAAATAAGAGGGAACATTTATTTCTTTTTCTCTACATTTAATTTTATCTTACTACTAATTCTTTGTTCTCTTCTTTACTTCACTATGTTGAAAGTAAAAGAAAGAATGTTTGCCTATTTACATTTGTTCTTTCTATCCAGAACAGAGCTCCCTACCTACTTACCATCACATCTCTGAAGAAGGAGAGGAGAAATTCAGGAGAAACAAAGATCATGAGTGAAGGCATTAATTTACTCTAGATTTAAATTCTGGAAATTCTGTGGAAATGCTTTATGATTTTAATTTAGATTCCGTAACACTTTTTGGTCTCTTCCCTTCCATATCGCCATTTCCACTTCCTTTTACTCCAGTATGCTTACTCCTCTTTGAAGCTGCTATTACTTATAACAGCAAATAGAAAATATTTTTTCCTATGAGATTTCTATCTTTTAAAAGAAGGAGATTGACACAAATATGTGGACAAAGTGTGCAAATATGCATACACTCTATACACTGTTTCCCCCTGTCAGTATTTTCTATATGTTTGTAAACCACAGATGTGAAATTGAAGAAAGAAAATATAAAATATTTGTAACATATTAGTAGCTTACATTTATTAATTGATTAATTACTTAAAACTTGAAATATACATTAAATTTAAATTACATCTTATATCTGTCAGAAAAGAAAGACAACCTAGATGTTTTACAGGCACAAAGTCTCCAGGGAGTGTCAGAAATCCACTTGATGTCTTTAAGCAATTAATTTTCCATTTGGATCTCTGATTTAGCTGAAGGATGTGCAAAATCACATGCAGACAAGCAGCCAGGAATGGAGAGTTCCCTATTGACTATGCATCTGAGCACCTTCTCACTCATTGCTTATTCTAAAAATGTGCTGAAATGTGCTGTGCTGAAGAAACAGGCACCTAGTGCTGGTCATATTAAAAAACTAGACATGGGAAGTCTTCCAGTTTGGGAAAAATCTTTCTTATTTTCTTAATCTGTGAGGAGTGGCTGTTTAGTCATACAGATCTGATTTTTTTTTTTTTTTTTTTTTGAGATGAGTATGCCTAAGAATTTTGATAGAAATCTGCATTCCTGGGATACCTGCATGCCTTTGGATTCCCTTCCAATCTTTGCCAATACTTATAACCACGGTATCAGGGCTAGTACATTGGTTAATTTCTGATATAATTTATTTGTGTGATCTTTTTTCAGAATATTTTTGTCAATTGTCACAAAATTTCCTTTGCTTTCCTTTCCTTAAAATTTTCCTGAAACACCTTCACATCAGTTTTAGTACACAGAACTATTATTTCAATTTATAATTTTCAAATTATCAAAAACATCTGAAATATTCTTCCAAATATTTTTATATCTCACAAATTAATAATGTCCTTCTATTTTAGCATTTCAGGCATTAGCTTGTTACAACAATGTTTCCCTTTTCTTCTGATTGAGTTCCTTTTTAATGTTTTTCATTTCAGCTGTTGATTTGTTCTGCATATCCCTCCTGGGGCAACTCTAGCACCTCACTTGTCCATTTTGTATCAAACTGATGTGATATAATTCCACTTTTATCAGATTCTTTCATAGATGGGTTCATATTGTCTCTGATTGGTTCAATGTAGTCACCTGAAGTCACACTTGGAAACAGCCTCTTCTCACAAACAAGGACTTGTCTGTTAGAAGCCCTACCTGAAGCAATGCCCAAAAGACTGGATCTTTGGTGAAGGGCAGAAAACAATGATTTCTTAAAGCCTTACGGAGCCAGGCACTCCTTTTTCTTTATCATTTAGACACATGCTAGCTGAGGGCTTTACTGTTTTGTCAGCAATTTCCTTTCATTCTCCTGAAGCTTTCCCTCTCTCTCTTCAATCCAGATGTAAATAAAGGACCTCACATAATAGATGCTGATTCAGGCAGAGATAAAACCTATCCTTAGGGTTGAGCTGCAAATTCAGGCTCTGTTTCTCCCATTGCTCTGGCAGCCAGGTGGTTTGCAGTACCAGGAGTGCTCTGGTGCCAGAGAGGTGGTGGGAAGGGAGAGATGTTTGCCTTTTCTAGGCATATGGAGCCGAGAAGCCATCATATAAGTTTTGAAATAAAGCTCCTAGCAGATGTTTTCATGCCTGAAGACACACAGATCTGGACTAGACCCTGGGCACACCGCAAAAGGTTTGGAGGGCTGGAGTTGATAAAACCACGAAAGGAGGAGGCTCATGCTACTCTTCATCTACCTCTTCCTGTTCATCTTGAGCCTTGACACAGGGCTGACTAGAAGTCATGAGCATTCTCACCCTGTTGTTGGCTAACACCTGGAAGGTGTTCATATGCTCAATGCTGCTTAACAAGAACCACACTGCACTACAAAGCCTGTATCAGAAGAAGATGAAAACAGAGAAATTCTCCTAAGCTGCAAGTGTATCAGTAAATAAAGCCTTTCTTCTACAGAGGGGAGCCAAGTATCTTGCTGGGTTTGGGTTCACTTCACACCCATGGACCTCTTACCAAATTAATGGAGTCATCTCTCTGTGGAAAGGTAGTTATATCTGTCTATCTATGTATCATCCATCTATCTATCTATCTATCTATCTATCTATCTATCTATCTATCTATCTATCTATCTATCTATCTATCTATCTATCTATCTATCTATCTATCTATCTTATTCATGTATTATTTCTATCCTGGTGCTGGTCCATGAAAAATTGTTCAGTACTATACTGTAAGGTTATGCTTTCAGGTTGTCCCTGTCTCTCACTCAGAGCTTGCTTTGAAGCAGGTTTGAAGTTGTTCACCCTGTGTTTTACAGCACCAAATTTGCTACTATTTTGGCAGCCCTGTGTCAATAGAACCCAAAAGAAAATTAGCTGTGCCTTAATTTGAGACAAATCGAAATGGAAAAGAATGTAGGCAACTGAATTTTGGTTTTGTCAATCCTCCTTGCATAAGAGCTTTGTTTGCTCCCTGACTTTAGGCCTTAACTTGTCTATAAAATAGGGATAATTGCATTTCTTTTCTTGATAAAGTGATCTACAGTATATGGATTGATATGGTACATAAGTTATGTATTATTAATGATAAGAGGATATACCTGTACACATTTCAAGCTTCTTAAGAATTAATGTATCAGTAATAATATGAACTGTTAGGGCCTAAAGCTGAAAGCAGTTATGGATGGTTTTAATGTATTACTTTTGACGTTCAATACTAAATGTCACAAGGCATTACATGTTTCCTGTTTGCAATCAAGGAAAATATTAGAAAATTTAAGAAAAAATAAAAACAAATAAAACCACAACCCATTCTGAAGGAAAAATTCTTATTATAAAATTTTCTTGCAATGGAAATTATGGGTCAGGTCATAGTTAATATTATTTATATGAGGGCACATGTCCTCAAATCTGTAGAAAGAATAAATACTCTATTCATGAAAATGTTAGAGCAAGATTGTATCAGAACAACAGAGATATTTCTAAAGCAATAAAATATTAAACAGATGCCAGTGTTTTCGTAGATACATAAATGGCCTGATATGGAAGACAGTCAGGTAATAGCTTCGAGTTGTGAATGTTTGCAACAAAATATGTAGTCATATAAATCTGACTTGGATTGCATTGCAGTAGAAACTCAAAATGCAGAACAGACCTGTTGAAAGAGCTGTTGAAGTTCACAAATCTTTTCAGAAACTCAAGGTTGAATTTTCATGTGGCTGATTTATTAATTTGATTTCAAACTCTGCAAAATTCTGATTTTTGTGAGGCTCATAGTTCAAAGAAATAACTACATTAATCTCACGAATTTTTAGAAATTGTTTTAGATCTCAAACTCAACACTCAAAGAGTTTTTAAGGAAAACTGATAAAATAAAACTAATATGTTTTGCCTACTTCTGGAGTAATTTCCAGGTCAAATAGTTTCTAGCAATTAAATATATCAAATACATACAAGCAAGAACTGCAGCAACCCATGGGCCAAAATTTGAAATGCCCATAACTTAAATTTGCATGGGTATTAGCAAGTAGCAATTCCACTGTGAACAGACAGTTCCTCTCCCCCTGGTTTTGGAGAAAAATTCACCTACTGGAAAGCTAGATGTGGTCAGAAGACACATGTTCACAACAGGCTATATTAAATAACAATAACAGCGACACTGCCAGCTTCTAAATGACTCCAGCATCCAGCAAATTTGCTCAGGACCTCAGAGTGGATCATTCCCACAACATGCCTCTGTAGACTAGGACAGCCACCGTGAAAAAAGATACATTATAAGGAAGACAAAGGGCTGTTCACAGCAGGCTCCACAATGCCAAAAATACTTCGTTTCCATCAGCTGAGTACTTCAAGGTGCTACACACTCGTGTACCTGCCTAAGGATCACTGCATAGAATGATAGAACGTCCTGAATGGAAGGGACCCACAAGGATCATCCAACCCCTAGCCCTGCACAAGACACCCCAACAACCCCAATCTGTCCCTGAGAGCATTGTCCAAACACCCCTTGAGCTCTCTCAGGGTTGGGGCCATGACCTGGGGAGCCGGTTCTGTGCCCAACCGCCCTATAACTTCCAGCCTATAACTTCCCTGACACTGCTTCATGCAGTTTCTTCAGGTCCTATTGCTGATCACCTTTTTTATTGAGTGGCGTTGCCTTTTTTTTTCCTGAGTGAGCACTAAAATAACTTGCCCCAGAATGTTTTTTACCTATTTCAAAGTGATTTGTTTGCTTTCTTTTTGAAACTTTCACTAATAGCCCCCTGAGGATTTCCTCATCTCTCTAATTTGTGAATGGAGTAATATGGGAGCTCTGTGGATAGAGATTTCTAAAAAAGAAAAGGGTCTGCTTAGGATGCTATGACTCCTAGTCGTGTAGCATGCAGTAGAAATTAATTTAGAGGACTATTTAATTCTGCATTTAGGTGTTTCTCATCATCAGGCTCTCTAGCACATGGATTAGTAGCAATTCCACTGTTCCAGAGCTTTTGTCATTAACATTCCACCTACAGCAACCTCTGTTAGTCAATAATAACAGCTTGTTTAAAAATAACAGCATCAACTTGTTTGCACTGTGATTATCTGTGCATGGCTTCTTTCCCCATAAGGCTCTGGGATGGTGCATAACCTGCTTTCTCTGGGCCTTCTTTCACTTCCTTTTTCGAGGCATGCTTTAAGATGGGGACAAGAGACAGACACATTTTTAGCAAATACAGGCAATGTAATTGCAATGCTGTTACAGTCCCCAAAAGGAAAAAACAGCAGTTAGAAGGAGCTGCATATTCATTAGTCAATAAAGTATTACTACACAATTCATTGAATTGTAACCCTATTTTTTCCTTGATGAAGATGTTTTGTAGCTCTCACCTTCATACAAATCTGAGTGATTAATTTAGCATTCAGAGCTGGAGTACGAATGGAAAATTCAGGCCAAATTCCAATCCAGCCTTTCAGCATCATGTCCTCTCTTCTAACTTCTGACTCATGCTCAGACATTCAATTTTATTACAGCATAGTTTAAGACAAAAATATTGAAATGAATGGTGGATTTTGTAGGGCTTCACCTTCCCTACATACCAGTAATTCATTATCTTTATCCTGCAATCTGACAACTACTACATTCAGGTAGATGCTCTTGTTTGTGAATACAGAAGGTGATTCAAAAGGCATCGCTACACAGCATAAAGACAATTTATTATGCCAATGTACTATATTTTACTCTGTAGATTAACATAAATAATTATTGTAATTCTGCACTGGAGTATGCTTAGAGCTAATTGAATACAAAATGAATATACTTTTTATATTTCCTCATGAATTACAGTTAAGCCTTCTGTTTTGTGACAGAAAACTAGAATTAAAGAAGAAACAATTAATGTTATAATTATGTGTTTCTAAACTTATATTCAAAAGCATTGGCAAATTATTGTCAGAATATTTGCATACAAGCTGAACAATTAAGTTGTCATCTGATTCTATTTCTTATTATTTTTCTTTTTTAACTGGTTAATTTTTTAAATCTATTTTGCTATCAGAGCCAGTCAGAACTTTCAACACTATTTCATTACTTAATTTAAAATAGCATCACTGGAGATACATTAGGTAAAGGAAGAAGAGAAATACATTGATATTTTTAGTATATTTCTCTTACTCTCAGAGTACCTGACAGTTCTAGAAAATGAATTAATAGCATACATGGTAAAAGAATGGTAGACTTACTGTCAACTGAGAGCTGCAGCAAAACCTTGATTCAGTTACACCAGAGGTGAGATTTGATCACACTGTTATGCTGCATTTTTCACTAGCACAGCAAACTAATAAGTCTTAATTTATTAGAGGTATCATTAAAAGGTTGGGGTTTTTTAAAATCACAGAATAATAGGAGAAAACATTTGACCCACAAGGGTAAACACTTGGATTCTCATAAATAGAGGGTGAATTTCCCAGTGTTAGAAAAATTTAATAGTATAGCTCATTTCACAAGAAAAACCCTCTGAAAACAGTATCCCAATTTCCTGCAGACACTGTCAAATTGAGATATGTCACACATGAAAATTCAAGCTCATTTTTTGTCTAGTTTTACTTCTGCTCGGGCCCTGACATTAGCAGATCTGATGTCTCGAAACGGAAAAAAATAATCATTATTTAATTTGTGGAATACATTGACAAACACATTTTTTCATTTCTTTCTATCTTTTTTTTTCTTTACCTTGAATGAAGCAATTGGATCTTTGAAAAAGCTATATTTAGATTTTTTTTTAATTGACCCATTATTTTGCTTGCTTTCACTGCCAGAACCCCCTACTGCAAACAAGGATAAGGATGCTACCTGGACTTCATTTGATGAATAGTTTTAATTAAAATATTCTGTACCATAAGTATTTTAATGTTACAGACAAACCAAAGGTATGCAGTAATAAATTAAATTATACATTTAAATTAATCTATAAATATGCTATAAAATTGACAGGATATTTTTAAGATAGGGAATGAGACGTGGATTGCTAATTATGACAATTAAATATCATGAGTAAAAATAAATGACAATCAATATTCTAGAACCATTTTATAAAAAGAAAAAAAGGAGGAAATATAATATCATTTAGATGTCTATAAAAGTGAAAAATTATTAGAAAGTTAGAGCCCTGATTTTTCTATTGTAATAAAATGATAAGCAGTAGAACATTTTACTTTTCATCACTGCTAGCCATAAATACTGTACATATACTGTACTGGCACAATCCATCATGAGATTCTTCTATTTGGGTCTATTATGTTCAGGATAATAACATGTTTAATTTTTACTAATAAAATTTCCAGGGTTTCTGCTCACTCAGAGTCTGATCTAGAAGCTAGTGAAGCTTTTTGGAAGCTTTTTTTTTATTTAATGAATTTTGGATCAGTTTCTACTTTAAAAAACCAAACAAAACAAAACACCAAAAAAAATCTCAAATAAACTGCAATAGCAACAAATAAAAACAGGTTTTAACAGTGTAATTGTTATGTACACACAGCCAAGGCCTCAGCCCCATCAGCTCCTTTTCTGTATGAAAAACCACACAGGTTTTCTTCCTATTAGTGGGATATCTGGGCCAAGCACTAGCTCTCACATACCACAGGACACCTACCTGAAATTCTTTTAATAATTACTTCTTCTCATCATAAGAATATTAAGGCCAGCCAAAAGATGCAGCATTGCTTTGTCTGCAGTGCTGTGTTAGGGGAAGTAAATGTGTAAAGTGTGTGGAAACCCATTAAATTATTGTCTCAAAATTGTCTGTTTTAATAGTATTAATATCTCAGGAATTATATGAATTTACAGTCCATCTTCTTCATGACCATTTATCAAAGTGGTAAAGGGAAAAAAAGTGAAGATAGGACTTTTTCCTTATCATGGGGACTTGAGATATCTTTCATTATTATATTCATCTTAAAAGCCTACTCCATGTCTTTCAATCTTATATTTTTCTTCTAATTAAGGCATATTCACTTTTTTTCTAATTAAGTATTCTTTGTTGCACAATGTTTGCTCTAATCTTTCGGAGTCTCTCTCAATATCAAGTCACTGCCTTCATTACTGCCTCCCCTAGAATCCAACCAAAGCATGTTATTTTTTCTGCTAATTATATCCTCATTTACAGATTGTTGCCTTCTCTGATTGGCTCTTTAAACCAGTTGCTATGACTTCATTAGCAATGTCTTCTGACCCTGTTATTTCTTGTGACAGGATTTGCTCCACTTGTCCTGTAGCACTGTATCCCAGGGTCACTCCTCTCCCGGGTTGGAATAGTGTCAAACACAGAAGGTTTAGGGCAGAGAAAATCACTGCTGAAGTTGCTAATTACCACATGCAGCAATGGTACAAATTAATGCTTCTAGCAGTTTAGAAAAAAAAAATGGTGTTTTAAAGGTGTCATTAACAGGTTAGTTTCATTTATAAATGTGCTTGACAAAAAAAAAGTCATCATGTAGTATGTTTCTGCTTTTACAATCTCTCTGTCAAATAAGTGTTTTTAAATTATGGGATTTTTTACAATGCTATATGGCAATAAAATTACTGGATAAAGCATTATCAAGCTAGATGATTTTAGAAGAAAAGTGTTTCTAAACAGATTTTCCTATTGTAACTTGAATTTCAGAATCTTGTAGTGTATTACAATTTAGTTTCTAACCTGTCCTATAGAAACAGTGGTCTTTCTTAAAAAAACAACAATTACATTTCCAGGCATTTAAAAAAAACTAAGTGATTATGTGAGGGTAACATATTAAGAGAAAATTAAAATATATGAAACTGCAATGAAGTACTAATACCATGTTTATATTAAGCTAGAGAATGGTATGAGATTACAATTTTCACAGGGTGCAAACTGCATATTGTGCTAATTGTGTTCCCCACTTTCAGTCTCTTGCAAATCTGAATAATCCATTACCAGAATCAAAGATTCAAGCACATAACAGAGTTTAACACAAGTTAGTTAATATGAAAAACGCTGTATCTAGTTGTTTGCAAAATTACTTTTGTTGATTAAAAGGCTCTTCAGAACTTCCGGCTTGTGAAAGGGTTTTAAATTGTCTAATGCTGATTGTGATTGCTATGCAGAAAAAAGGCAATGCGAAGCAAACCATTATATCACTGAATCTTTGTTAAGCAGGCCTTGAAAGTGCTTGACAGCATAATTAATCTTGTGATATGAACAAAGAAACCAACTCAATAGTATTGAAGATGCTTATTAAAAATACTAAATACCTTTTTCCACTTAAAAACCTTTTGAAATACTGTGGAAAGTGCCATTACCTTTTTTTGTTTTTTCAGTATTTTAGTCTAAAATTGATACAAGGGATACATAGCATGAGAAAAAGAATAAACTGGATGACAATAAAAATTAGTTTGAAAAACAATGCTCCCTGATTTGGGGTGTCAGCTAGGCAACCTGCAAGCATTACAAAAGACCCCTGCATGCACATGCATACATACACACAGTGTCCACTGCTGTTAGCTTCAAAAGTTATTTAAAATAATCACTGGTTTTCAGTCATATTACATTTTCAAAGTAAATCTTGATAAAATCATTTATATTTAAATGGATAACATCAATTTTAATTGTTGTTTCTGCTTTACATGGTGACTATATTGTACAATACCGTACCAGAACAAATCATTCACCGAAGATTCATTTGTGATGCATTTGGGATCCATTTGTGGTGCAAGTTATTCCCAAATATACTGAGAGAAACAATACAAAGATATAGGTACTGTGCTAATGGATGGAATAAACTGCATCCACAGCTTGTAACATGCATGTTTGCAGCATGTAGAGACAGAGGAAACGAAGCTTTGAATAGGGAAGCTACTGACTTTCAGCTGAATGTACAGCATCTTCTGAAAACTCATTAAAAAAATTACAATCATGCAAACTAAAAACACCAGTTTGGATGCCCCTCAATTTATTACGAACTTGTACAGCTGTAGTCACTGTTAACGTTATCACTCCAATGTCAATTTATGTTTAATTCTGGAAAGCATAATTATTCAACTAGGACTTGATCCTGCAAGACAGTTAAAACAAGGGAGGTGAGGAGGAAGCAAGCACTGTGGCAGATATAGCCCAGCAAAGCCCATCTTTTTTAAGACAGAAGGTCTGACTGAGCTAAATGACTGGCCCCATAGGCTGGCTGACTGCAGCTTATGTCTTGCATACACCGTGAGCCACCTGTGAATCCTTCTGGGAGAATCCCCGTTTTATGGGATATGGTACCTCTGGTATTGGTCTCCATGACTTCTTGGCTTCATGAAACATGTTGTTCTTGTTTTGTATTAAGGAAAAGTATTCTGTATATCCAGATAAAAGACTGCAGAGTGGGGCAGGAAGTCTACAACGAAATAACCAAAGCAGCAGCTCTGAGCTTCCTTTCAAGTATATCATTTTAAGCACTGTATGTTGGCTTCGCCTGCTCTTTACCCTGCCAATCTAATTTTTCTTTCCTGACTCCTGAGCACTGAAGGAGCTTTCTCTGAGCAGCAAAGTTCATTGTGTTATGAAAAGAACCATACTGCACAGCTCTGTCTCATGGAAAAGCCTCCACACACAGACAAACACTCAGCACTAACACCATTTTAGACAGTACAATCTGGAGAGGACACTGTCTTATGTTATATTGAAATTATATGCAGCACAGTACAGCCCTGCTTTTGATCAAGGAGTGCAGATTTTACTTTAAACACAGCTTACCTTTCTCAGTAGTCAGCAATCAGCAAAGTTTAGTGCAACAGCCCATGAGCCTTCTTTTAAACATTCCTGATGTTTGCAGTTGTAGTCCTCCGTGAAAATGGCAAAACTCTTGATTAAAATACAGGTTGAATTTGGAAATAAGCACACCTTTACTTTGCCCTACCTCCAAGTTTTTCAATACTCTTCAATGATATTAAAAGCTATGTTTCATTTTAATAACAGTGAGTCAACTCCGGGGTTGATTGTCCTTGCTCAAGCAAGGCTTCCTGTGACATATGGCAATCTTGCCTGAGCACAGACAGTGTAGGAGGCTCTGATGGCAATCGTTCCTGCAATTAGCAAGCCACACTATCATATTCATGTTTTACTTTATAGTTCCAATTCTAAACACTGGACCTTTTCTTGAATCCTCTATGTACAGAACTCCCATTAATTAAAATCAAACAGCAAGAAATATATAAAAAAAATCAATGGTAGAATATGACTCATGTTATTTAATTAATGGGTAATTCCTCACATCAATATGCTGAGAAAGCTTGAACTTAACCTTTAGGATTAAAAAATTCACCATGTGAGAAAATTTGCTTTTTCTTAATCACATTTATCCTTAACAGATTTTAAAGCACATGTAAAATCTGTTGGCAAAGTGTTTAAGTACATACAAACCCTAAGACTAAGTAAGCTCCTATTGCTATCCGCATCAACTTAGATAATGGCATGAACAAAAACTACCTAGTGGTACACACGTCAGTGCTGCAGTACACAAAACACTGTTCTCCCTGAAGCTTCTTCAAGTGGTGACAAGAGCAGCCTACCAGCTACACACTTCCCCTCTTCCTGTCTTTCCTCAGTCTTTCTCTTCAAAATTACCACACAGGTGTCATCTGTTGAGCAATGTTAAGTGTAGAAGCACATGAAGAAAAAGTCTGTATTTCATAATAACTCAGCAATATGGATTTTGGCCTTAAGGGTACATTCATTCAAACTAGTGAATTGCAGTAAGAAAGCCCATGAGCAAAATCTTGCAACTTCACAAAAAATGATGTTCATTCAGGGGTGAGCACTTTATTTCAAGTTTAATAAATTTCATTTTCAAAGAATTGCCAACTCACAAAATTTTGTCACTAATAGTCAAATTGGAGATCCTTTTTTTTTCTTCTCACAATTCTAGGAGAAGACACTCTATTCCTTACTATCAGTTAAAGTGGTTTACTTTCAGCTATTGTAGTTTTGTCTCATTTTAGAGAGTCACTTCCTCCCTATTCTTCCTGGAAGCTGTAAAAAGAATTGCATCTATGTTGCCCTAACATACTGAAGGAAAAAAATCCCTTGGCAGTTCATATTTTTTTATCCATAGATGTCTGAAGCATCATAAATGCTGTAAGAATCATTAAGGAGTTTTAAATGCCTTCTGAAAGATTCTGCCAGGGGAGTCCTATGTCCGAAATCATCCTGAGCTTACAAGACAACAAAGCTTGATCCATAACATATCCTGATGATACCTGATTTCCTCATGTATGTCGCACCCAGTACCATTCCCTTTAAATAACATTTATGAGAGAGCAGGATGTGTGTGTGTTTTTAGGTTCTTTTTATAGTGACCTATAAGAACAAAACTGGCATTTTGGAAGTTATCCAGACAGAACGAGAGGGATTCTTTGAAGCTCAGAGAGTTGTATGCATTTCTTTCTTTGACAACCATACATGCAGATTCACTGAGAAGGAGTATTCATATCAACTGAAAGCTAAGGACAGCAAACCAATATCACAATGGACTCCACTATACCCTTACTTACTTTTCTACCAGACAGATAACTCAATTTCTTAATTTTTTTTTTGTCTTCCTAAGCCTGAATGGCAGCTACAACAGTAGAGTGATTTCTGGATCTCCTCCTACTACCTCTGATGCTCCATTTGGCTTGGGAAAAAATCATATCCTGCCTTACCTGCTCAACTCCCAGCGTTAGGATGATCTAAAAGTGTGAAAGAGCACATCAGTGAATGATAACACACATCAGTTGCACAGAGGGATAAAGGGAGCATGATAAGACATTAAAACTGAGCACAGAGGCTCATTTGTGCCCTCTGCCTTACCCCAAAGGCCTTAATGCAGGATTTGTTCATGATGAAAGGCCTCAGTACCGCACTGGCTACTCAGAGAGTTGTGGCTGACACAGGGAACTGCCGAGCAAGTGCCAAAGAAGGACCTGTCCTCCAGCTCAGCAAGGAAAAAAACCATTAGCTAATTTTTTCTGCCGGGTCTGTGCAGCCCAGTGCTGAGAATCCCGGAAGGCATCACGAGGTTCTGTGCCCCAAGAGGAACATTCTAATCACGATCATCTGTTACCAGGACAGAAAGGACCTGTGGCAGCACATTTCCAGATACTGAGAAAAGAATCCAACAAACTCTCCATCAGGTCACTAAGAGGTTCTAGCTCCCATCTCATGGCTGAACCTTCCAGGTTGAATACACCTAATGCAATCTGCTGAACATGGGGAACAGTCATTTATTTTCATGGTTTAGCCTGCTTTTTTTATGTCAGCATTGCTAGCACTGGAGAGTCATGGCAGAAAAAGAGCCCTGTTGTGAACAGCAGGTAACCCTGGCTAAAAAGAGGTGCTACTAAATGCTAAGACTAGAAAAAGTGCCACAGAACATTAACAAACAAAAGGCTTTTCCTTTTTCATTTCATTTTTCCTTGAATCGCATTAAGAAAGACATAGTCCGTATTCTTTTGTACGATTCTTTTTCGGTTTCTTTATCCAGATGTGAACAAGGGCCCTCGATTTTGTCCACATTTTTGTCCACAGATACAAGCTGATGCTACAGAAGCAGCCTCTGTTTCTCAGGTACTTTGAAACAGAACATGACCAAAACAGTCTGTGTTTACATTCCTTGTCTTGACGTCTTTTGCACCAAATGATCGTTGCAAGAGGGTCAATGGATGTATTAAATCTGAACAGACCTGAAGCATTCCAGATGCCCCACCTCAGTAAGGGGGGCTGTCTCTATGACAAGCTTGTGCCCAACCTGAGCTGGCTGCTACAAACAAAGGGGCTGTATGAAAATAGGATCTAGCATCTAATAGTATCTGACTCCAGTAAACTGGGCTCTACTTATGTGTTTTGGATACATTTCGGCTAATATATGATGGATTGTATGTAAATGTTCCCTGCTGTTTGTTGTGGGATTTTTTTAATTTTCCTAGTGGGACAGACAGTTCTTGGAATGTCATTATATTCAGGACTACATGATCATCAGCACACTCTCATTTCAAGGCCAACACAGTTTGTTTATACTTAACAATAAGAAGTGTATCCATTTAGGCCAAGCATTTCTATGGTTTAGACCACCTTTCTCAACATCCATAGTTCCATCATTCCCTTTCTCTCTGAAAGCTGAAGAGCAAGGCCACCCGACCATTCCCTGCTCCCGGCAAGAGGGACATCAGAACATCTCAATTCAAGTCAATAGTATTTGATTTACTTACACAGTAGAAATGAGGACAGGCAACCAGTGAGAGTAACTGCAGTATCAGAGGAGCCTCACAATAAGAGAAGAATGGAAAGCATCAGTAAACCATTCTCTGGTCAAGCCCTGACGTTTGCCAAGTATGCAGAGAAATATCTCATCTTATGCTTCATAGTTACCCTTCTTGGACCGAAAGCTACAGCTGCAGCACAATAAACACAGGAAGTTTGGATCAGAATGACCAGTGGGAACATAAATTCTTGTTGTGTGACTATGACTTGCAATGGGAGCACATTTTCTGTAATGGCATATTACAGCCTGTATGACCAGAGCAGCGGCTATTAGAGTATTGCTGGTAGGAAACTGTTCACAAGAAGAAAGAATGACACAAAGATGGGGAGAAATTGTTAAAAAAAAAAAAAATGAGGGCAGAGTGAAAAAGAAAGAGGAATTTAGTATTTCATGGCTTTTTAAAACAACAGAGAGGGTTTAGGGTCATAGAGCTGGAGGATCAAGAATCCGAATCAGAGATGGGACCTCCTGATCACAAAAAGCAGTGAAAATGTTACACAAAAAATGGAGACCATTAAGAAGAGAAACATAAACCTAGCTGGAAATTTGGCAGAGTGCTGTAAGATAAACAGGGGTAAAACCAGAAGCAAGAAAGTAGTAATTCTGAAGATGAAAACTGAAGGAAATTATAGGCTACGTTAACTGCCCAACCTTCCCTTTCTCCCTAATCGCTTTTGGACTCATTGCCCTATGTGACATAGGATAATTAGAGGTAATTATAACTGTACAGATTTCATGAAAATTAGCAGTATGAAGAAAGACCCATAAGAGCATCTCTTCTATGTGTAGAAAAGGCAGATACGATACTTTCTTCCATTTAGCAGAAAACAGCTGGCCAGTCAGCTCTCATCTACTCACAGAATTGCCAGCTCTTGCCCAGTCATGGTGTAGAGAACAGAGAAGATAAAGGATACATGCCTGAGAGGTCAGACTTCATTTGTCCTGTTGCTCATGAAAACATTGTGATGCTCTGTTTAAATCTGAAGACTTTTAAGTAAATTATGAGTTGAGAGCTCTACTTCACATACAAACAATAATGAGGTAGAGTTCGTTTGTTTGCCCACTAGAATTCTAATTATTTTAATGATCTGCTTTTTAGTTTACTATTGTAGACTAGAGATTATGAAAGGGAATTTATTCTTGATTAAGATGAGGATGAGAGAACATAGTCTCAATGATTTATGTGCTTGCAAAGGTTGACACAGTACAAATTTACTTCCACAAAATTTCAGTGCAACAGTTTTAGAATTCAAAGTAATAGTGTGAAGTTTCACTTTCAGATTAACTAATTGTTCAATTAACTAGCAAACCTGAAAAAAGTCAAATTCCTCAACTCCCCATGCAACAAAAAAAAAAAAAGGGTATCACTAGTGTCTAAAAATTATTCATAAAAACCAATCTAACCAATCTTAAAGGAGCAGTCTTACACAAGAACAAGTGAAGATAAAAAGCCCACGATTAACAGCACAAGCAAATGTGCAAAGGTAGGAGATATATTTTTCCTACTCAACATATAGCACATGCCATTTCTAGTGACAGTGAGCTTTCATATTATCAGAAGTCAAAGCAGCTAAGAATTTTTTTCCAGATTACTACTACTACACACAGAATTATATTTACATTGTAAAGTATTTAAGGCACCACTGTGACAATATCTTGATTTTTTTCAAGGAAAGATAAGCTAGTACATTTTGTCCACACCCAGAAAATCACAGGTCAAGTAGGATCTGAAATCAAACTGAGAAATTCTCAACCACTGTCTTTTGATATTTGGCAACAAGGTCAATAAAGAAGACAGACAATCCTGCAGGAGGCCAAGAAACCAAGAAATTACCATGATGTGATATCTCATGCATGGACACACTGTGTTCTAAGTTACTATAAGCAAAATAAACAGTATGGAATATGCATTGTAGATGGATCACTCGCCGAGCAAAGCTTTTCAGCATTCACATACATAGGTAGGAGCTGTTCACCATGGCTCAGATGTAAAAAAAAGGAAATTAAGGACAAAAATGTTTGGTACATCCATAATGCAAATTCAGACATCATCTATCTTTCCTGGATAGCTCAGTTTTTAGTAATGTAGATCAGTAAGCCATATGCTGATTATAAATTTAGAAGTTAGTTATCCAAATTCATAGATATTTTAAAAGGAAGGGCTCATCAAAAATCAATACTACAACACAGAGGCCCCCTGCTTGTAGCTCTAGCTGGTTGGTGAGCCATTCAAGAGAAAAAAGGCGTTTACATCAGAGCTACCCACAGATCTCAGTTGTTTACAGAAGAGACAATCTTCCCAGGTAACTGCCTGCACTCTCTCATTTGAAATACATCTCCACTGGTAGAGCAACAGATTGAATTTGATGGATATTCTTGTTGCATTCTGAGGTGTGAAGAAAAGGCCTGAACTGTGCATATGCTATAGAAGACAGTTTTCGCTATTACTTCTGGTGGCTCATTGTAGCTGTTACTGCTTTGTTCACAACCTTTGCACTCCATGATGTCTCTTGAAAATGCAGTATTTATTTCACTGGTTCCCTTCAATTAAAATGGCATTTCTGCTCTGAAGTGAAATCTGCAAAATGCCATTTGACTCAGGGGTTTTTTTTTTGTGACTCCCAATCAACTGTGCTCATTTTACTCATGTAAATATTCATGCCAGCTACACTTGCACAACCTGATAGTCAGGTTGGTTCCTTTCTTCATCCTGTCTCTATGACTGTGCCCTTAACTAATTCCTGAGTTGCTTCAACATAACTGCTTAAACATAGCTGTATAGAAGGTGCAAAGAATGAATATAATCCACCTTGCCCTACCTTAGTTGTTTTGTATCTGCATTTAAACAGGAATATAAATGAGTTAAAAATAAAACTTTTTTTTTTAAATAAAACAAGCAGTTAGTTATACATGAATACATACATCTAGACAAATGGTTTGCTAAAACAATGTTTGTATGACAAATTTAAAAAGTTAGATTTCATTTTAAAGTCAGGAACAATCATGTAGCTCATGAGAACCTTGTCCCTGGGTGTGAGACAGGAATTTTTTTTTAACTCAACTTTTATAAGTAGTTAAAGCACAGTGATACTCCCTCATATTGAGATAAGAATGACTACCAGCTCCATTTGGTATAAGGAATCTGAAAGTAAGTTAATGCAGAGAGGATGGATAAAAACTTGATGCGGTCACATCTGTACCAAAAGCAGATTTGATCTTAAGTCCTCCAGAACATCTTCCTTCTCTTTCTGTTTCCAGTTTTTCCCTGAATAAATAGCATTTCTGAAGAAATTCCCATCTAATCAGGACTGATACTTATCCTCACATTAATCAGTTGTCAAGAGATCATCCCACTTGGATGGCATGATAAATACATCTTAGAATTAACAAAATCCAGTAGGAGTTGGAAAGGACAGCTTGTACATTTCTGATGTGCTTTCCAAAACAAGCAGAGTCTTTATAGAACTGTTCAAGACAGCCAGTATTAGAATTCCTCAGAACCTAAACATACTGACTTTATTTCTTAGAACAAACAAGGTTTTTTTTAGAGCTGGTTTAAGTGTTTGATGATCTTGAGAGAATTGGAATAGTAAGGTTATTCTAACTTTCTATCCATGCACTCAATAAAAGGCATTCTGTAGAAGTGAAGAATATTTACTCAATTGAAAAGCTATTCATGGCACATCTGAAAAATAGGGGTGGCCTAGTACATACTGTAGGTTCCTAGTACTATGTGATATTAATTTTTGCTTTTTCTCAGATATATACACAACTTAAATATTTAAGAATAAAGTACTTAGTCCTCCAGTCTTTCACAACACAGCCTTTAGGGAAATTGGTGAGATAGATATTTTCTAAGCTTGAATCTAGATATGGTTATTCTAGTATCCATGTACACCATGCCAACTGATCCAAAATCTCTTTAGTCTCATAGGTCAGTAATTTTTCCTTGTTTCCTATACATGCATTTTTATATCTCTCCTACAACTTCCTTTAGAGGTGAGCAAGATAAAACTGGCTGCCTGGAATATTGTTCAATGTATATTGAGATTGTAATAATTCAGTTAAGCAGAGGTCCATATATCTGCCATACAATGCTCTACCGGATGTTCTTGTAATACTTTCCCATACACCAATTAGAGCAGCTTTAGAAATAGCTTGTCATATATTTATCTTGAATGGACTGCATTCTAATAGAGGTCATCTGCAGCCATGAATTTTATGGCAGTATATGAAACAGCAATATCAGTCCATACATGCTGGCTAAAACGCTTGCTCCAAATCTGGACAGATGGCTGATTCACTATATGTAGAGACTCATCATGGCCAACTTCTAAGCAGTGACTTATCACTAATAAGACACTGGTGCTGCTTTAGAAGAACATGATGTTCTTTCGTGTTTCAAAACAGCGTTTCCACTCTGAAAAATACCAGCAGTTTCTGAGATATCCAAAAAGGGTATCAGCTGATCCAGAGGATTCAGCAACAGCAGTATAGGATATTTTTTGCTGTCATTCTGAAAAGGGTTTTAATTATACTGTTTTATCTTTTTCAGCTGGAGATAGCATTTCCTATTGAACAGCTATTACGTTATCGACAACTCAGGTGCTCAGCTTCATTCTTTTGCACTGAGCAAGAAAATGATTTCTTATTTATATTCTGAATAATGTTTCAGGAACCTATGAATGGATTGCTGCTGTTGTGGATATGCTACCAACCACTGGCATTTCATTGTGGAACGTAATACTAACCAAAACAATCAGTTGCCATTAATTTTCTTAGCTGCTTTCAGAACAAGATAAATTCCCAAGCATTTTTTAAAATATCAACTATTATTTTGCCACCTTAGATAGTATTTTAGAGCAGGATTCATCTGCCTAAAAATACACGAAGCCATCTGCACCTTATCTACTTGTGAGGGCTCCCTTTATAGTCCGTGAAGAGAAACAGACACTTTTAGAGTGCAATTGATCTTCTCTTAAGATTGACAGCTACACTGTAGACATCTAAAGTTGGATGAGATTAATAGTGTCCCCAACATTTGTTAAATTATGCAAGATTCTATATAAATAGAAGACAAAGTCTCTTCCCTAAAGAGCTTTCATCTTCAGTCAATACATTTCCAGAACTGAGCATCTAAATTGCTTGTCTTTGTCAAGTGCTTCCCTTTGATGTTATTCCATCAGGTGTTCTCTGGTTTTCCTGGACAACCACAACACTCACTTGAGAAAGAAGTACACTGAGGACAGGGAGCAGAAGAATTACCAGGAGAATCTCTGAGAGCTAGATTTCCAGAATAGTGATAGGTAACTTTTTGAAAAGTTTTTATTTATCTTTTTTAGAAGTGAGTTGTAGTTTGTCAATTTTTACTGACAAGCTGGTAGCGCAAGTACTTCAAAGTAGAATGAAGAACAGTGTTTGCCTTCAAGAGCCTACTCTTCCCACATATGCTGATTCCTCTGGGAGACAGCAAAGTGAAGTAGTGGTTTCTCCTCCCCTGTTTTGTGACACGCATGCACATAAACAAGCACAGAGATGTATGGAAATTAGAAATATTTTCCAGGCTTTGGACAGAGCACTGAAGAGGCAGGAATCCATGACCATTACAGATCTGATGGTAAACTAAAGCTGATTATTGCCACTCTTTTGTTATCAAAATTACAACTCAAGGGGAGGGCACAATTTGACTTTTCTAGGGCAACAGGCTGATTCTAAAACAGAACAAGAACAGCAACTACATTTATATGGAATACACATATAAAACATTGGAAAATTAAGTTTTTTGGTACCTTGCTTTGCTATACGAAAATAAAAGGAAAGCTCTGGGTATTTGTAGCAATCAAACACGCACAACCCAGTCTCTAAGACAAAATCTTATTTTATGTATTGCTATAACAGGAGATCAAGATGCTCGAGTGAAGTGAAAGCTAAACTCTGAAGTGCTGTTCTCCACTGCTGAAATCATGTGAATATGTGAGATATTTACCTTAGATTTTTGTTAAATAAATACTGAAATGCAGCTATCTATGTCTGCATTTCTATGGAGTGCATGAACAACTACAGAATTGTTATAATAAACAGTTGAGATGGAAAACTCAATGTTTCTATCTAAGGATCAGAGAAAGAAACCTTTCAAGGTTCAGTAAAAAAGAAAAATAAAAATCAACCAACCAGAATTTTGCCTGTCTGATCTTAAATGATCAATCTCATTAGTCTAGAAAAAAATCATAAGTGTGCAACTCCTGCAATAAGATTTCTACTACATCATCTTCATTACGATAGGAGATAACTTTCAAAACAACAATGGCCACAAACTGTCCTTTTACAAAGCACTAAATGGTTTCACTACAGCCACCACTTTCCTCTCATGCCCTTGTCATGGTCACTTCAATAAACCCAAGCAGAAATTATTTCACAACGTTTTTCATAAATTTTTTGTGAATTCCAAAAATTAAAATTTTGCCTTCTATAACTTACTCTGCTGAAAGTAGAGCAAAGAAAGCCTATTAATGTTTTGTCAATAGCAGTGGTGAAAGACATTTTTTTTTCATTCAAAAAACTTTTCTAATAGACTTCTGAACCAGATGGGCAGGTTCCCAATCAGTTATGTACATCAGACTAAAGTCTAACCTGGGTGGGTGGGAGAGAAATAAATAAATAAATAACTTGCTCACAGAAGAGTATCTTTGTCCAGAAGCACATCAGGTTTGTCAAGTCAATGCAGGACAGATTTAATTTTCTGAGCTGGACTCTAGGAGAAGTTCAAAGCAAATTATTCTACTGAATATAAGATATCATAACTAAAATACCCATTTCAATAATTATAGCGTCCACAGTAACAACAGTAGGATAACTTTTGTATTTATACTTGTCAGTAAACGAGCTAAACCAAAGCCCAAAAATTTATGGAATTTTTCCTACCTCCTATATTCCATCACTGCACAACTAGTTTAAAGAGAACATTCTTGTTCAATGCACATAATCTCTTCAGTGCATATTTAGCTATTCAAATTTAGCTAGCATACTATTTTTACTAAAATATAAAGCAAAACAAGATCTCAGTCACAGCCACAAAAATCTTTTTTAATGTATTCCTTGTGCTACTTCTGAATATTAATAAAAATTAATAATTAATTTTGCCTTTGGCATTGCAAGATATACTAGTTTTAATTAGTGTACTGTACTCCTATACAATTAAAAAATAATTGATGTCCACACTTATTGGCGGTCTCTGTGATCTCTTTTCCTGTTGTTGTCAACAAATGCCTCAAAAAACAAGTTCAAGAATGTTTTGCTGTCCACTTGATTTACACACCAAAAGTAACAGACAAATCTTTTATGATGAAACAGAACAGTTTTCTGTTTAAATTATACACAAGTATATTAACAAGAAAGAGAAAATTAAAAGCTGATGGCTCGAAGAAATAATGGAAAGACTATCAAAATGTTTAGTATGTCAACAAATCTGCCTGAAATGTATCAGCAGATGACAATATTTCAACTTAAATGCAGTGGCCATCTTGTATTTGTTACGTCAATTCTATTGAGCATTTAGTGCTGATGTCCCTCTTGATCAGTTTCAGCTATTTAAATGCAGCAGATCGTGTTTACTGTTTTCCTACATCGCATTAAGTGAATACCATGAATTATTTCATTATATAACACTAAGGTCTCTCTCACTCTGAAAGAACAAGTCAAAGAATTAAAGTGTAAATTCTCATGGGGAAAAAAAATTAACTTCCCTTCAATGTGTTTGTACCAGGATCCTGAATAAATATTAGTGGGGTTTTTTATTACAGACTCTGAAACAAAGACATCGAATCTCAGATGTAAATTCTCCAGCACAGTTATGAAACAGAACAAAAAAATCATATTGTAAAGAAAACTCCAAACTGACTACTTATCTAAGCCAGAAGTTCATGCCTGTAACTTGAATCTAGGTCAGAAAATGTATCCAGAAGAGCCATTATTGTACATGACAAAAAGCTAACTAAAAATTGCTGATCTTATTTTTTCAATATCACAGGACTATACACCTCAGAGTTGGACACAGGACAAGGGCCAGATACAAAACAGAAAAGTAAAAAAGGTTTAGACAACACAGGAATAATTCTTTTTTTGCACATAATCCACATGCTTGTAGAGTACTGAACATGAAAAAAATCAGCAAATCAGAGAGTTATTTCATTAATCCTTCTATAATGATTAATTAACTCAGTGGTCAATTTAACTAAAAATGTATAGTAATTCAAGTAACACATTTAAACAAATATCACTGAAGAACTGAGAGGATTACAAAGTACTTTCTTATTTCTGAGGATTTTCCAAAGTTATTCCTCAACTACTTTTCCAGCAAGACATACAGAAGTCAGTGGCCTCAATGCAAGAATTCTAATGTTTCCTTTTGTGAGAGGAGCTAAGGCAAAGAACTAAAATCCCTCTGACGTGTGAGGGATCCCTCTCGGCTCCCACTGCCACAATGCTCAGGACACAGACAGCCTGAAGAAGCAGAGGGCTAGAACTAGACGATTTTTAAAGTCCTTTTCAACCCAAGCCTTGCTACGAATCTTAAGTCACCTTGTCCTGAAGCCCAAACCACTGGGCTTGGTGCTCCACCTGAAGGTGCAAATGCCTCAGTTACCACGGAAGAGGCATGAAGTCATGTCCCTCACCCTTGCTGTGAGGAGAAACAGCTACTGAGCAATTGTAGTTTGCTCTGAGATGCTGCAGTGCCAGATCTGTGGGACACCTGGAGATCTTGCCTGGTCCTACAGCACCAGGACCACTAATGCTGCTGAGCTGCCTCCTGCCCCTCGCCCTCTGGTCCAACGACCCCCTGACGACCAGGACTGCCAAGGGATGGTCAGACTGGCCAGTGAATCAGCCTGGTGCTCAGCTTTGTGGGCATCCTGCCTCCCCAAAGCTTCCCAACATACCTCTTCAGAAAATATGAACTTTGCAGGAGCCTTTTTCCTTTTACACAAATTCAAGCTGATTGCCTTTTCCCACCCCCACCCCCCTCCATCTTATAAAGTAGCTATCCTGTGAACAAATCCCAGAAATCACCACAGCAGCCTCCTGGTTCTCACAGCTCTATCGCCTGCTTGTGACGCCTGGTAGTTCATACAGACACTTTGCACAGCACGGGGGTGCTCTGGCACCCTTCAGCTCGTCCACCTCACCTGGGCCTTTAAATGAAGGCTCTGGGTACCTAATAGGTCAAGATGAAGCCACATAAAAGCTGCACACAATTTCATTAAAAGCAGCCAAAGACCTCAAAAACCTCCCTGGTCATAACAACACCAGCACGCCATGGGCTGGCTGCCACCCCTCTGCAAGCATCCTTATCACTGCTGTAAACATTGCTGACTTTCATGCTGTTTCATTATGTGGATTTGTACTAAAACACAGTAAATGGGTAATATTGCTTCAAAAATTCAAAGCTTTCTAGTCTGGATCCCAACACACAGCTTAGTAATTCTGACCTCAGTTACAGCCACAGGCTACTGCAAAGCAAGCTTATCAGGAAGAAATTAAATGGCATGAGTAGAAGTGAGATCTTATCACCAAGTTTGCTTGCACCTCCAAAATTCTTCAGAAATTTCAACTGAATAAAAAGTTTTAAAGAAACAAGAGTCACTAATTCACATGATCAGATTAAGTCAATAAAGTGGTTAACCATAGACACTTAAATTCTGCTTAATATTAACACTTAAATTCTGTATAAATTTTCATAGTCTATGCATACTTTTTAAATTTTTTTCAACAGTTTTAAATTCAGATTTTGTAAGTTCTGTTTGTATCATGGTGTCATGGTTACATCCAATACAATTCTGAACAACGACCCCTTAAACACCTAAACACTAGAAACAAACTTCCCTTTTGATATTCCTCATCACCCACAGTTCAGGGCAGACAAAGTAATAAATAGAATTCAAAGACAACTACAGCAGAAGGTCTCAGTACCCCAGAGATTTACTCCTAGAAGTTGTGATTATAAAACTTTTTTCTCCTTCTCATCATTTATTTCTTCCCAACCATCCCACAGAGGCAGTCCTGAACTGAATGATTTTCTCTTTTTATTTATGTGAATTCTCATGACATGTCATGCACCACATTCACAGCAATCACTGGCAGATAGTTAAAGATTCTAACAGGCTACAGGGGAAACCATTTTCCACCAACTGTTCTCCTACATGCAGGATAAAATATATCTCGTGGACTAAATCTCTTCCCACTTGTATCCTGCCAAAAAGTATGGGTTTTGTTTTTTAAACGAGGCTTGAATGAAATTCCATTAGCTATTCCTGAGCCATGGCAGAATAACTATTCCAGCATAAAAAAATCTAACCACAGATAATTGAACTTGTCTCAAACATGCCTTGTTTTCTGGAAACATGACATAGGAATAGACTTTAGTGTAATGGCAAAGTTATTTGTTTTGTACAATCTTCATTGAATCAAAACCAGTTAAAGACCACTTGAAACCATAGGGTCTTAGAAAAATATTTTAGATCAGCTGAGATGCTTTAACCATAGATGTCTTCTTCATGGATGGATGAATACGTCCATTAACTTGCATGGTTTACAATGTATGTGGAAAGCAATCAGAACTCAAAAGTTATTCCAGAACTGCTATCATCACTTTTTAATTTTGGATATGCCTTTTCAGTACAATATAAGAAACAGAAATGTTTGAAAATAAAATCAAAAGAAATATCGTTTTATTCACGTTATTTTTTGTGATGTTTTATACTGTTGCTTTTGGGTTTAAATGCTATACCAGGCATTGAGGAGTGAGAGATTTTATATTTAATTTACTGTAGATAATGAATGTAACTAGACTATTCGTGTTTTCATCCAGGCATGGTAAGAATTATAGCACATTTCCTCTAAGCACTGAGCACACAGAAAACTTATCCTTTTAGTTGCTACTGGATTGAGTTTAAGCATTTTGAGAGAAAATGGGGAAATTTAGGCAGAGCACAGTAAATCCAGACTTTGTTGATATTTGTCCTTAATGCATCTGAAGGTACATTCAGCATTCCAGTCTTCACAAACACTGGATGAACACAGCTCATGGTTTCCTATATGACTTACCTTAATTCTTCACATGTTTTTGCTGCAGACTCCATACTGGGAATTGGGAAAGACAGGGGGTACCAGCCTCAGACTCCATACTTAACACTGCAGATAACTGGGAGGAACAAAAAACACATGCATAACCATCCTATTACCAAAATTCTGTTCTGATCCTTCCTTCTCATAGCTTGGAAAGGAAACTGGATTTTCTCCAAGGCTAGACAGGTGGCAGGGAAATATTTTTTGGTTAATTACCTCAGAATGCTGGGAAAGGTGTGCTGCTACCTCATGTCTGCATTGCGCTGCCTCACACTGGTAATTAAGCTGATCAGTACTGGTACATCTACCCACCAATCAAAGCTGGATATAAGGGATATTTTGAGGAGACAAAGCATAAAACAGCATTGAATTAAGAGTTTGGGTAATCAAGATGGCACATGTTCTACTTGAAAAATAAGGTCAATCCTTCCAAAAGAGGGACAGCTGGCATGCTGAAAGTCAATCTTAACCACAAGAAATGTATTTCTTGCTTTAAGAGTCACAGTTGGGGCCTCTGTGCAGGCTTGTAGCTAATGAGTTGATAATGTCTCCTTCAGGAGAAGGGAAAAAGGCCACTACTCAAATTCTCCTTGATTCCTCATCATTTGGGATCCTGGCAAATCAAGGTTGGTTCTAATATTTTTATAATGACCATTCTTGCCAATGGTGGACTCAGTGGCAACCACACTCAACACAGACTTAAATTAAGCATAGCTTTGGAAGTGAAAAATTAGAGACTACACGTAAGTGATTTAACTGAGATTAGGAAAACAACGTGCCTTTACACAGCAGGCATGTTTTCAGCATTGCAAATGTCTTACTGTTTCAGAATACTGGACTCACCTTTCACATTATGACATTCTTCAACATATCCAAATTTATACATCATTATTTTTAATGCACTGTTTCTGTAGGGAAAACCATAGCAAAGTCAATTTTGTATCATTAAGAGAAAAAGAGAAATTTTCTGCTATCGGTAGTGCCAAAAAATATGCAGCCTCATGTATTTCTGTAAAGATAAGTATGAGATATGTTCCTATATTTCTTAAGAGTAAATAATGTGCTACCCTGCCAAATCCACATAAATGTAAAAACAAGCACAAAGACGCAAAGTTAGTGGCTTTCTTAATATTTTCCAGAAGCAGAATAATTTGACCCAGGCAGAAATATGTGTGTGGCATTTAATGCTTACTTTACCTGCAATTTACTGCGAGTATCTGGAAGCATGTATGCACATGTGAGTAGCCAATTTAGTTTCCAGGCCTCACAGAGGACTAGATATTTTCAGTCATTTTTTCTATAGTGTCTATACAAAAAATTAACTAATTATTTGGTAAAATTAGACAGACAATTAAGCATGTATACTTTTAGAAAACTGTCCCTTAACATCACCTGACCTTACAATGCCTGACTTACACATAACTTGCTATGGAAGATATTTTTACAAACTGCAGCACAGTTCAAGAGTAGTAAAGAGTAATAATTGAAGCATTCATGAGAATTTTGAAAACATAAATCAAATTAATAAACTGCACAATTTCTTAACTATTACTCCCAACAAACTTTAATCTAGAAAAAATAATTACTTACACTGCTTTTTAAGGACATATTCCTGGCAAGTCTCAGTTAGAACCTAGTCTCAATCCTAAAAAAAATGTAACTCCAGTATTTGTTGGATTTAATGGTTAATAGAAAAATAGTAAAAAAGTAAGTATAGGTTTTAAGATGGCGAGTTGAGATCAGAGTCCAATTCTGACATGCAAAGGTGATACAACTTGAAAAGCTGCTAGACCAATTTTCTAATAAAAATGAACAATACAAGCAAATAAATTATATGAGGTCATTAAAACTATTAAAGTCATTCATCAAACAGAAAACAGATCTTTTGATTTCCAGGGAAATACTAAGACTCCAAACATCCCTCTGTAAACTCTTTCATCATTTCAGCAATTTTCTACATGAGTCCATCCTTGACTGATTCTGCTGTATGCTGCCTCCTGCTCCTCCCCCACTTCCCTTCTAATAGTGTTCAGAGAGAACTTCAAGATGTGGGCTAATGGAGCTGGCATGGGTTGGACTTTAATATTGCATGTGCTTAACTTTTTGTGCAACTGACCAACATGACATGTCTAACTATATAAATGGAAGTTTTATGGAGATAAGATCAGTAGTTACTGAGATATTTATGTGACATGCTGACAGATATAAAAGTACAAAGCTCGCTTTTATGCCTTACATCCTCCAGAAAAAAAAATAAATACTAAGATGATGGGTCACTTTGAAGATAATTTATTATCTAAATTACCTAATACCTGGCTAAGTTCTAATATGCAAGATGAGGTCTCAAAAATGCTATTAAAACTATGGACTTTAATTTCAGAGTGTCTTAGAATTCTCTGCCAAATGGGGCAGAATACAGCCAGTTTGCTTGTTTCACTCTCTCTCTAGATCACAGTGCTGTCATCCAACCAAAAAGCAGAATGATGACAAAAAACAGAAAAAGGCACAAGATAATCTCTCTCCAGTTTTTACACTCCATAGCTTAGGTCTCTCAGGGAGATTCTCATCATTGCTACAGTGGAGGAGGATGACTATCTTAGAGGAGAGAAGGTCAAGATTAAAGGAAATATATTATTTGTGTGTGTGTATATATATATATATATATGTATCTATCTATATATATATACACATACATAAGTATAACCTCTGGATGAAGTGGAACCTGTTTTACAGTTTGTTCTGGGGAAAGCCAATCTCAAAAATTCTTACAGAACAAGAAGACAATGTTTCCTGCTGCTAGAAAGCAGCTCCCCCCAGCTGTGCCCGCAACTGAAGTTAAAAGCCTGCTCCACTTCCTTCTCTATTTGATGTGAATGTTTCTTCACACACTGAGAAAGTGGGCAGGCACAGCAGCCAGTGAAAGAAGGGGGAATAGCTCGGTGGCAGCAAAGAAGGAAGAAAAATAAAAATATTTTTTAAAGACTTAGAAACTTGTAGAGACACATAAGTCCAGAAGGAAAGGAAAACTTCACTTCAGGAGACACAAGTATCTGGCAGAATGCAAAGATTACTGACCCTGAGAGCAAGATAACTAAGAGGACAAAAGAATCAGCAGCCCGGAGGGAAATACAAAACATTCAGCCATGCTGTTACTTTCCTATGAGATCTGACCCTTCCACGACAAAGAGCATATTCAGTGCCCTTCATCCCCATCTGAGATGTGCCCTACCCCAATTTGTTATTGTCCACATTTCCCACAAGAACAGTGACTTGTAGCACCAGTGCTACAAATACGACATGTCTCTTCGGTTCCTCAAGGACTCCCTATATTCACTCCCTGTAACCCATCCACACCCACTATGACACTCTCTCCTGCTGCTCCTTTCACCTCCCACATCCAGACACCAAAAGGAAGATACACAAAGCATGGATGTTTGTGGCAGATGTCTGGAGGGGTATCTCCAGGTGAAACAGAGAGAACAGTTAATCTTGTGTAGAGAAGATGTGTTTTGCTTAGTTAATCCAGAACTTTTGTTTTCTAATTTCCCACGAATCTCTTTAAGCCTTTCTGCTGCAGCCTTTTTGACAGAAGGTATTTTATATCTTTGGCCTGCTTCTGGTCTTCTCTGAAACATCTGGTGGGAAGGAATATAATAGCAGTGGAATCCAAATTGGGGTTTGGATTAAAGACACAGAAGAACATCAACTGTTGCTGTGCCCATAACAAGCGCACAGGACCACCAGGTCTGTGCGTAAACCAGTGAAGGTTTGGAAGATGCTGGGAGAGGGACTGTCAGCCCAGCCTTTGCCATTTAAAATTACTATGTTGGAAAGAAAGTGCTGGATCCTTTTGGTGGGGAATAAGCTTATAAATCTTCTTAGACCTCCAGGATATGTGGGAATTTTTTCATCCATTTCTTTTATCTGCAACATTTAGGAGGTCAGACTGAATTATTTCCCCAGCTCTAAAACATCTATGCTTGCTATTAGAAGAACAAAATGGGAATTCTTGTAAGAATATTTAGACTTTGTTTAAAAATTAACAGTGTCTAATGGCAAATCTCCCTATTAATCACCCATCTCAAAACTCTTTTACGGATAAATCAGTGGCATTGTAAAATCTTTATAGTGATTTTCCTGGCACCACCATTTTAAGTTTATTTTGGATAGTGTTAGAGGGACCTTGTTGGTTGTGCCAACTGTCCACGATGATTAATATATAATTAAGATTCTTCACAATTCCTCTTGTGTCAGCAGGAACACGCAATTCCTTTGTCTTCAGCCGATGCACACACCCAGGGCTGATTGCTCAGATACTGTTGGTGGCTCACATATGAACTATCACCTAATGATTAGTTAGAGCTGACAGAAATCAAATTTTAATAATTACAAGATAACCTGATAATTTAATTCAAGCAAAAATACTAAAAATATTGCTCAACAGTTGTTGGATCGTCATATTCCCAATCAAACCCCAAAAGCTGGTGGTGGCTCCAGCTGCCGCTAAGAACAAGGCACATCATACTAACTACAACCTAATTTCACAACAGAGATTAAGTACTAAAACAGTGATACTGTCATTGGAGAAATGTTGGTGTGAATTGAGCAGAATCTGAGCATTAGCACTATGGCATACACTATATATACTTCAGGTTAAACTGATTCACTGATTAGAAAAAGAGCAGAACAAGCAAACAAAAAAATCCCAGAAAGAGAAACTATCTGGCCTTTTTCCCTCCTATCCAACATCTTTCCTGCTCATTGCACAGCACAATCTTCCTTCTTTAAAACAGTTTTGCATTGCAGCTTTGCCAGACAACAGGATATGTAAATGTGATTTTGTTTAAGGGACATTAAGGATGCATGTGACAAAAGAGTAGCAGCATATCAACCATGAATTAAAATCCGTTACTGTATTTTAGTTTATTGATCTACTGTAAGCTTCTCAGCATTGTCTAATTTAAATAAAACTTCAATTTGTAACAATACTATAAATAGAAGGCAATATTGATCAGAGTGCCACCAGCCTGCTGAACTTTTGTTATCACTGAAGCCTGACCAGTTAATGTTGAATGTTACGATTTATTACACTGCAAAGTACAATACAACACAATAGCATTTAGATTTATAAACAAAGATATGCTGAACTACTGAAAGCAAGTTCAGTCAGCTCAGAACGAGTAGTGTTCTGATTTAGTGGTGCTCCGCAGCACTATTTCCCTACCTGAGGCAATATTTCATAACCCCTCTGATACAAACACCTGTTAACTCTGGTGAAGATTGAATAATTTGATTTCTTTTAGAGTCTTTTAAACCCCAGGAAAATATCTAATGTCCATCAGCAAAGATTCATCACTGTTGTGGTAGTTTTTTTGAGGTTTTGAGGAACATTACCAGTTAAGATGGGCAAATAACATTCTGGGAGACACAGCCTTCACAAGAAATAGTAGCAAATACCAGACTCCTAACGTTACTTCTTATCTTTCTGTCCTGCCTTTCACAGGAGTAAAAACTGAAGTAAACAGATGTGAAAACAGTACTGTTAAAGGCAAACTCCACACTAAGGGCTGTTCTTAGGCAGCAAACAATAAAACATTCTCTAGGCATAGAATATTTCATTACAGGTTTTCTACTGCTGAAGGTGCATTGTTTTGAATTACTGAATTGCCTTAAAACAAGCTCAGCGTCCCTGCATTCACCAGCCAGGAAAGCACTCGTGGTGCTTGTCAGAAGGCATGTGCTCACTTTTCATTCTAGGTGCAGAGTGGAAGGCTCCACGCGCTTGCCTCTTCTTCGAGAGTAAGGCTACAAGGAAAGCCTGCAAGACAGGAAAACATCAATGGAAACCGTTCTCTTTGTTTTGCTTCAGAACAGGGGAAAATCCACTTTACCAATCAGGCCTTCTCTACCCCAGAGCCATAAGGGTGATATCTTTAAAAAAAGACAAACCAACAAGAAACATTTATTAGCTGTGCCTGGATGGAACACAATGCTCAGCTGCACATGGGCAGAGCAGATCGTAAGCCAGCAAGGTGTGGCACGGCATAGAGTGCCCAGGCACTCCAGAAGGGAATTCTTATGGCAGTACTGTAACAGAGAGCCTCTGTTTGCAAGGGTAGGAAGAGACACTGATACGAGGGACATGTTTTAACCACTTCCCTGTAAAAATCCCAGAAATAGGACTCTACCAGTTTTTCCACTCAAAGTTCTCTGTGATGCACGTTGGTAAAACTCTGATGTGAGTCAGCCTGCACACTTTAAAACGGGCACCAGAGAATGGCTGTGAAACTTTGGGCCACACCCAAACACAACCCACACGAGGGGCCCTTCCAAGCAGATAATGCCCTTTATTCACTTTGTCCTTCCAGGCAGATCTCTGGAAAAACAACCTGTGCTACAGGACAGACCACAAACACCATCCCAAGAGGGTCCATCCAGGGCAGGCCCAGCTTTCTCAGGAGAATTAAGCCAGGGTTTGCTGGGGAGGCAGCTGCAAGGAAGCTCCCTTTCAGAAAGGGCTTCCAATCCCTGCCCGTGATCCTGCTCCCGACACAGCAACGAGAGGCAGAAGTGCTCCAACACCCAAATGAGGTCACATCTGCAGCAGAGCTGGGAAGGAGGAGGATCTGCAACAGCTTCAGCTACAAAGCTGTGCAGGGAAATCATGTACATAGCACCGACTGCAGCACTCTCATTTGAATTAGAAAACAATAATGTAAATAAAGTTATATTAGTATGCACATTTCCTGGGAGAATTTTCTCTCTAGAGCTCGATGTCTGTTAGCCTTCAGCCAAAACAAAGGTCACCAGACAGTAGATTCTTTCTTTTCTTCCTTTAACAGAGAATGTAATCCAGTCTGACGCTTTCAGACTGGGGAATTAATTTTTTAATTGGGAACTGTAGCTAAAACACTTATCACAGAAACAACGTTGGGGTTTTAATTATACTTATTTAAAACAAGACCAGGCATTTTGAAATGGTTTCAAGTGGAGGGGACATGATTTAACGGGGATGGGAGTGTGGACAGAGTATGCAATTATGAAATTACAATTATTAGATTAGCCTTTTATGCTTCCATTCAAATTCAACATGTCTCTAGGTATTTTTGATATTGTTAGGTTAGGGATAACATGGTCTTAATATGTGTGCTGTTTACAGGTGCACATACTCCTAATGTGGCCTGACGTGTAAATACATTGACACTCCCACTGTGTAGCATTCCTGCAAACATGGTGCATCCTCCCTTGGTAATGCAGCACAGGAAAGGAAAACCAAAACTCAACCCAGTCAGATAGGAGGACAATATTTTAAAGCTTTATTTTTAGTTAGCACAGATGCAAGGTACCAAACTTAGAGAGATCAGGCAGTCTGCAAATTACTAAGATTACTTGTTCTGGAATTTTAGAGGAATTTGGCAAAAATAACTGACATTTGGTCCATTCCTACTTAAAATGTCATTTGATGTGAAAATATTCGGCAGTTCTTTAAATCTTTCTAGAAAAAAACCCCCAAATTCTAACTTCAAATCACATCCTAAATTAAATTTCCATTTTAATAATTCTATAACTATAATTATGAGGTTTTAATTTTATACTGACGAAGTCTCCAATCTGCACAATTCCTAAATCTGTAATTCACCCAAGCCAGGAATTTAAATAATAACACTTTATATCCTTTTAATACCCAAGACATTACAAAGCGTGATTCTTTGCTTAAACTGTTACAAATGTATCAGGAATATGTTCAGATAAAATTCATAAATAATATTAGCTATATAAAATACTGAATGTCTCAATCTGTTGCAGGAAAGCAGAAAAGAGGTAACATTCACTGACTGCTTTGTTCATTAAAAATTATTCACACCAGTCCAATCAAAAGTTTGGATTTTGCATTCCCCTTTTCCTTTTCCAGCTGCCAAGTTCTGGTCTGAACACCACATTTGTTGACTTATTCTGCCAAAATCTTGTTTAGTTTATGGATTCACAACTGGACAGGAGGAAAACGGGAGGCCTGAGACAGGCCGAAAGATAGACAAGAGCAGAGTTGAATAAAGCCAGATCAGGTGAAAAGGAAATGAGATCTGGAAAAAATCAAAAGGCAGGAGGCCTAGGGAAGGACAAGAGCACATATGGGAGAGGATTTGCAGATTGAAGGGTGTAATAATGGAGAACGGCAGCTAAGAGACAATGAAAGTAGCAAACAGACGGAAGAAAAAGGACAAGGAAAGAGAAATAAAGTTCAAAAGTGCCAGAAATAGAGCAGGAGCTACTTAACAGCAAATCAGACAGAGAGAAAGAAAGAAACAGAATCAAAAAGATTTGACTATTAAAAAAAGCCCCTACATTAAACTCTTCATCACACAGGGTTCCACAGCAGGAAGCTATATTTTCATTTTTTCCAAGAAAGTCCAATATTTGGAAGAGAGACTGAACCTCCTGAATGCTTTTAATGCTAATAGTGATGAACTGTTTTAAATAGTTCCACAAATACTAACCGGATCCTTCAGAGTTGTCCTCTCCATTTCTCTGTATATAAACACAAAGAATTCCATAAGGCAAATAAACACCTCTTGCCATCTGCTGAGAAGCAAGCACTAAGAGTCTTTACGACTTCATTTTAATGAAAAACTTTTCAGAGATGCCTGGTATGTAACATGATCCATCAATGTTTCAGTTTCATAGCCCTTATTAAGATAGTCACATATAAAATGTGGCAGATTCTGCGCTTTCCAAGAACAATATATGAATTACAGAATGTTTTAAAAATGCATATTAATTTCTATAACCTTAAAATAATCTTGGCTGTTAGTATGGACCACTGTTTATGCATATTAGTATAAAACCTCGCATATTTCAAAACCTTACAGATTGCAATAGCTATTTTAGAGGGGTTTTTTACATAAACATGGTACATGCTAAGATATTTTAAAAACACATATATTAAACTGTATGGGTTATTCCATTTTGTTCACTCATTACTTCCAAGAAAATACATATTTAGGTGGAAAAAGCAACTCATGGAAAATATTACTGACTATTTGCGAATGGAAGACAACTTTAATCTCAAATTTCTTGCCACTGACTCAAAGAAGACTGGATAATCTATGAAAACAAATGCAGGTTAATAATAATTGCATTGATAATTCAGTTTCTTTGCTGAATATAATGTACACCATGGGCCTTTATCCTGCAAACAAAAATAAAGCAAAGAATGTTTACACATGCCAGCCCTTAGCTCATAAAAATTAGCAAAGATCCTAAGGTCCAGGAATGTCAGAGCAGCACAGAAAGTCCAAAGATTTGCCCCAGTGAAATCACTGCACCTTTACCTGCCCCAGGGGTCTGAAGGTCCTGTTCCATATAACAAGGAATGCCCAGGCACTGCTGCAGCAACTCTGTATCCAAGATGAATAAAGTGGGATAGTCCTTCCTTTTCCTTTCCTGAAAATGAAAAAATTCTTATTCCCATTTGAGGAGGAGCATGCCCTCCAGAATTATATGAGTCCATGAGGGGGCTTACACAGGTACAGCTGCACCACACACAGTCATTACAATAATCACACAATTAACTGTGTTACCGGTACCCAACTTCTGAGTAGTTTGGGCATGAGGCACATAAAAGTGGACAGACAAGCACCTCTTATACATGTAAACAGTCAAGAATACTTCAGAAAGAAAGAAATGGATAAATATTTAGGCAGTGTTATATCTGTGAGATAAATGACATTGTATCCTTAAATATAAATGTCCATTTCATATGTGCCAGACCAGTCAGATCCTAACTTTATTTGGGCTCTTTGTTGGTGTTTTGGGTTGTGGGATGGGGTATATTTTTGTCAGTCTCAGTGTAATTTTTTTTTAGCTAGTAAGTTATGAATCCTGAAAAAAGGTGTTTTTAATGGAAAGGCTGACAACCTCTTAAGTGTAGTGCTGTGAATGATGGCACCTTGATCAGAGTTGGAGAAAACGTTCAATGTGATATAAGCCACTGAACTAAGTTGTAAAATGACAAGGACTGAGTGAACAGTTTTTAATACAGATAATATTGTTCGTGTAGTCTATAAATATAGAATTAAATGTTGACCTCTATCTCCCATGTCAAAAGTCAAAGTCAGTGTCAGCACATATTGTTTTTATTTGTTTCAAGAGAAAAATAGATCAACAGCATTAACCTCACAATGAACAGAGAATTGAATGAATTAAAAAGCAGTACCCCATAAATCCCTTTCCTTTTATTGGCACAGTGATAAAAATGCCTAGGGCTTAGAGGAAAAGGGTAGTCTCAGACACTAGTCTGAGATGCTCTATGTACACAGAGCTGTACATCACATGCTAAAACAGAGGAACAAAGATATTAAGATTCGTACAGTCTCATATAATACACAATATCCATCAAATTGCATCATAGCATCGTGCAAAACATGACATGCCAAATATCCCTAAGACAAGTAGGTTATGAGAAGACTATTTTAGAGCAACTCTAGCCTTCCATCTACATTTGGAAAACACATTTCACAAAAGAGATTAAATACATTAAAAAAATAGACTTTATATAATACCATCCATACTTTCAGTGTACCAATAATTGAAGACATCACCTGGAACAAACTCCATGGTGCTTAGAGACTTACCAGCTTCACTGGTCAGGTATCTCTTTAAATTGTTGACCCATCGTGATAGGACTGAGGGATATGACATTTTTCTCCTGTTTAAAAAGTCATTTTTTTCAAAACACCTCATAATAAGACAGGCCCTTATTTCACAATGGCATAGTTAATTTGACAGTTAAGTAAAATGAGCAGTTTCAATTGCAAATTCAGTTTAAATCCAATTTTTAATACTGGACAATTAAACTAAAAGTGTTCTAAAAAGATTCACACAGTCAAAACCAGGACAGAAACAAAAGCATTTTCACAACATTGGTTTAGGCTTTTCTGATCAATTTCTAGAGAAACTGATAAAAAGTAACATTTAAAAACAAATCAGTTTAACAAAAGAAAAAGAATGGTATCATCTGAAAAATTCAGCTGTTAGTTTTTGTTTACATTTTCTTATCCCGCTGCAGCTTGTAGGATATACACAAATTCTTTTGGTTTACTGCTCCAATGATTATCTGCTAGCAATGTTGCATCATGTGAAAAACATTTTACAGCATTTGCACTGTGTACTAAACACACAAAAGCAACTAATTACAACGTTTGTCAAATCTGGAGAGTGTTTTGTGGTAGCTTACTGGAACCAAATAGCATTTTTCTTCTTTAAATGGGCTGGCTGACTTTGAGTTTCATCAGTAAAGAGTAGCTTGGAGTGAAATCTTGACACACACACTGCTGAAGGCTGGTATGCTGAAGCTAATCTATATCTTGGTGAGAAAAGCCTTCTCAGGCTTGAACATTCACAGGGGTTGAAAGTATTTTACAGCTGGCTATAAAGAACAACTTTTCTGCTCCACATGTGTTCGTGCAGCTTCTGGGCAGAACCAGTCATGGTGCTTTTCATAGCTGGATGATCAGGAGACTTCTCTCTAACTTCTAGTGAAGAAGCAAAGACATGTATTTTATTATACTAAAGTAATATTGGTGTGTAGGGCAATACTGAATGGCTGTATAAAGCAAGTCACTTAAGGTCTTGCTAAGCCTGTAAACTCAGTCATTGCTTCACAGAGAAATAATGTTCAAACAGGGAAAGTACTTTGTAAGACACGTGGTTGATAAAATTAAATTCAACACCAGTTTTAAACAATCTGCTTGTGACTTGAAAGCTGCCTACTGCAGGAAAAAGGATGATGAGCTTGTTTCAAGGGTCAAAAAAAAGAAAAAAAAATACTTTTTCCCTCTCTTTATAATGATTTGATTTCTTATTCTATTAATCCAATTTACATAATTGGGAATGCTATAAAATTGTAGGTTTGAAGTTTAGCTGCTACAACAGGCAGGTAACAGAAGCTTCAGGTCTCTAGTGAGAATAATATGCAAGTTTATTGTCGGTGGTGGTCCTCCACTGAAAAACAAGATTAATCTTCTGCATTATAATGCCAAGGGGCCAAGGCAGCAGCCTGGCAACACGGGAAAATACCTGTCTGCATTAGAGACTATCAGGATGGACAAGAGAAATGGATCTTTGCAGAAAGAGAATGGAAAAGAATCATAGAACTACAGGAGCTGGATCTTCAGGAGCATTCCTAGAGAGTGCATAGACTGGAACTCTCAGGCTGGAGCTCAGAAGTGAGGTGAACATGTGAATGATGCTACATCCTCCTCCTCAGTCTCATTCCATCAGAGCCATCCATTAACTTGTTTGTTGTTCTCAAATGTCAAATAGCAACAAGTTCACTGATTTAAAATATCAATTTTTCCATATATCTACTAAAAAGAATTATCATGTGGGTTAAACTGATGACTATACTGCTTAACATAATTCCAACACTTACAAGAAACAGGACACAGACAACTTAAAACATTAACAAAGATATAAGCCCATGAACAGGAAATACAAAAATGATTGACAGTGAACTGATAAAAACAAGGATTATTTGTAAATAAAAGTATCCCAACTCATAATAATTTACAATTTAAGAAATTCAGCAATCAAGCCTGCAATATGAATTTCCTGTTTTTCATTTTCTCCCACAGTTTAGTAATCTTTCTTATGTTTGTTGTGCAGCTGGGAAAATTCTTTCTCCAAATATCATCCAAGAAGTTTGGCAACAAACATGGCACAATGGATTGTATAGATATATTAGCTGGGAGAAACAAACCAGTTGAAGTTCTGTTGTAGATGCTGGTATAGATTATAAATAGTTTATCAATATGGTAGAAGTGTCAATGATTTTCAAGGTTCCTTATTCAGTTTTGAAATATGTAGATAGCTATTCAAAAGCACAGCTTTAAACTCATATAGATTTTTTTTTTCTAATAAGACTTCAGTGTTAAATGACAATACACATGAATCAAAAAAAATGTGTTCAGCTTATACAATTATCTACTTTAGTTCATAAAAAAAGTTATTGTGTTTATTATTATCATTATTTCAATAATAGTGAAAGGCAGATAAGTATTTGCCTAGTTGAAATTTTAGCACAAGTTTCAAAAATTTCACACATATTTGGCGTACTGATTGCAAATATGGAGATTTAGATTAGCAGGAAAATATTCACAAACTTTTACTTCCTGTAATAGAGAATTCACTGTTAGCTAAGATTCAGACCTCATATGTTCAGGCTTCCTACAGACAGGAGTCCTCTTTTAGGGATTCTATCAAGAAGCTCTTATTGGTACAAAAAATAATAAAAATACATCATGGTCAGTAGGATCTAATGGTATTGAAAACTGCAACGACAGCAGCAGAAAAAAATAATCAAAAGTGCTGTTTACCTTAATTTCTTGAAGCTACAGTTACCTGAGATATTTTCAATTAAAACACAGAATTATTAATTCTTCCTGAATACTTTTTACATCATATATACCACATATTTAAACACATACATATATTTAAACTTTCCAGTAAAATAACAGCTAGATGATGACAAGGTGAGATAGACCAATTTAAAATCTTGTAAGGCCATTAAGAACTTAGTACTAGAAAAATACAAGTTCACAGAAGAAATTATGCATCACATTCTCACATCTGGGCTTGCAGAAACCTAGTGCAACTCTCATGCTTCTTTCTAAAAATGTGCTCTTATTGTCAGCCTTTTGATCTATTTGAAGAGAAATAAGGACAACCGCAGAGCTACGCATGTCACTCAAAACCAAAAACAAGCTCTGTGATATCAAGGAAAACCAAATAAGAGCATTGACTTGCTAATAAAGGAAGGAGAGGGGCTCATTAGAACTGACAGTGAAAACGAGCTACACACCAGAGCAATCCGGGATTCATCCTTCTTATTTACACTATAACACATTCATAGGATCTGGTTTACTACAGATCACCTGGGAGAAAAGAAGGGGACTCTAGAGCAATAAAAATGTGCCACAATGCTATTGCTGAGCTGATGTTGGAGAACAGAGTGGATGGGGCTTGTCACCTTCCAATATCCCCCAAATGTTGCTACTACGAACAAATAGTTCTGCTCTTTTAGTATAATCTGAAAAAAATAACTTATATACAATACTTGGCACATTGACAAGCCAAAGATTTTTATTACTACTTCTTTTTTACCCATTTATGGTCACAAATTAATGAAATTACAAGAGACTGAAGCCAATGACAACTGCTAATCTGTAAGCAACAAGCAAGGAAAAGCTGATAGGAGTACAGCTGTTTTATTTTAATTGAGGAATGATTTTATGTTGGAAGCACTCAATATTCACAGCAAATTAAAAATAATGAAGTGAATTGATACCAATGATATTTTTTTTTACCTACTATCCCTTTGTAAATCTATTTCTTCACACAAATTGACATGTCTAATTGATACATACGCTATTATTCCTCATTAGTAGGCTGAATAAAATAATTCTTGATTAAATTTACTGCAATTTACAATCCAGCATAATGCTTGCAAGCTATAAAAGTCAATCAACAGGAAACAGAAAAAAAACAGATGACATTATTACTTCTTATATATACACTATAATCTCATATGTTTCATGGAACCTTCCTAAGCATTTCATTGCTTCTCAGGAGCTAAGGTCTGCCTCCAACAGGTCACTTAATTTTTCAATGACCATAAACATATTTCAGTGCATACATTCTTCTGAGTTTTTTTTTATAAATATCACCCCTAATAAGCAAATTATTTGTGTATTTAGCAATCTGTTAGGAGTTGTCTGGAAGAGTTAGTCTTCTGCTAACACTCAAACAAAATTATGCAGAAGAGCTGATGATTTACTTCGTATGGATTAGAGCATTTGATTTATATTGTGTTATCACTGTGCAAAAAAAAGTTCAAGCAAGTAGCAAAAATTCAGAATTTCAATGGAACAAAGAAAGTCAATAGTAAATGTGACAAGCAAAATATATATTCTATGATGCAAAATTTCCAACCAAAAAGAAAATTGAATCAATGGCAGGTCAGCCTGTTCTGTACAATTCTAACTTATTCCACATCTTGCCCTGGCTTCCACTATTTTGTAGGAAATTCTTTGGTATTATGAAACTAGTAGAGCAGCTATTATGTTACTCTCTTCTCTAATGGCAAGAAAAGTATGTTATGACCAGAGCATTTCGATGGCCTATTGCTCCTATTTCTCTAGAGAATGCTACAGCTGGCACAGGATTGCAGCCCTCACTATGCTGTGCTTCAGACTTCAGAAATAATTTACCTGAAAATGCAGTATATATATATGTTATATCTAGTGCAGACACAGAATAGCCATCCTACTTTTGTCATCTTAATACATTTTTTTTACTTAATACATTTTTTAAGGAAGAGCTTCTGATGCCCTGTCTCTGCTCTGATTGTGGTCTGTGTCTCAACTTGTCCAGATAAGCTGGAAGAAATTGCCCAAAAAATCAGATATTATTGCATAGGACCACAGGATTTGGAAATGTTTTCCATTCATATTATATATAATTTTATTTCTAAGACCTTAAATAAAAAATTATTTTCAAAAAATTAATTTCTGGTTCAAATCTACACTCTACTTATAAAACTAAGGAATTTATAAAGAGAAAAATATTGAGTTGCAGAGGTAACTGAAATTAAGGTACAGATTCTAAATATGTAATATGACAGTCCCCACCAAAAAATAGTTTGGATTTTATTCTACAGATATTTTAGATTCACAATTGCATTATTATACAACATAATTCCAATAATTAACGTTTCTTTTGTTGATAATTGGGAATTTTGATCAAATCTTTGTAAAAGGCAATACATCTCAGTTCAGGAAGACCACTGACATTTCAGAACCAGCCCTCACATTTCAAAAAATATGAGGAAGACATTCTATCAGCAACAAAACCAGCTGTTTCAGGATTCATCTACTATCTGGTATGTGTTACTCAGCACAGTAAACAACCTATCTGCCAGCAGTAAAAAAATTAAAGAACTCTATGTTGACTGAATAGCATCTTTTAAAGAACCTTGGAAGTGGCCCAGAAAAAGCAGTCCTTTGAAGCAGGAACAGGTTTTCTGGTGTTCCCAGGAAATTCTGCCATTTCAGAGAGAGTGCTGTCAACTAGAGCTGCACAGGGTGACGAAAAGTATTTCCAACAACTAAACCATCCACATCAGAGCAAAAGAAATCAGAAGCTATGGCAATCAGTGAGCCTTATTTAAACTGAATCCTAATGTATATCCTCCACATCATATTTGGCCTCCACTGTCAAAGGTGACTAATTCATTAAATGTTTCCAGCCTACTTCTCTGGACTGTAGATGAAAAACAGATGGACATCCAGTTCATTCATTCTGGTCCAGGGTGTTCTCGAGGTCTGCACACACCCAAAGAGGGTAAAGGCACCACGAGTTCTGCCAGGCTACAGAAAATGATCCAGTTCAGGACTGTGGGCAGCGCCCATCCATCCAATGGAACAGCCATGGTTGCAACTATCACAGCCATCACTCTGGGATGTCCCAAAGTGGGCCAGATCAGAAGTAGAGCCACAAAGCAGATCTTCATATTTCCACAGGCATTATCTTGTCATCCCTTTTAAGCTAGGAATACCATATGAAGAAAAACACGACAGCAAAGATTATGATCAGACTTAAATACACCATTTTCATTCAGCTCTAACGAACTCAGTGGAAGACTATCTCATAAAAGAACACAACAAACTGAAATCCAATAATTTAGTTAATCCAAGCATATTGAAATAAAATTATACTATATATATGTATATATACACACACGTGTGTGTGTGTGTGTGAGCATGTATGTATGCACAGTAGGGAGAACCTTCTGCCTTCACATAAATATGATTTGTATTATAAAGTTTGGGTAAGGAATGTAATATCGCAGCTCGTTAAAGTTTAAGGATATTTTAACATATTAAGGAGTGCTTTCAGCTGCAAACACTAAAACAAACCAATACATCTATAGCAGACTTTCAATTTTTAAGTCCTAATAACATTTGAAATTAATAAAAAAATCACTTGCTTTATTATGTTCACTACCGCGGAAGACAAAGTTATTATCCAGTTGATTCTATACCAAAAGGAAACACACACATTAATATCCGCCATTTGATACACATTCCAAACACAAGAAGTAACAAATTTGGTGACAAAGCTGTCAAAATATGTTCCACAAATACATTGGCAAGAGATCTGGACATACTAAAGAAATTCAGTGAAACAAAGTAGGTGCCAAATGGGGATGTTTGACAGAGTGTTCAAAAATACATTTAGACCAAAGCAGGAACACATCCAACAGAGAGATTCTCTACATAAGTTATCATGAAACTATTAGAAATAATTGGCCAGTGATTTCAAAATATTACATATACTTTTAATGTTATCAAAGAGCTGTGTTGTGAACCATGTGTGATTTCTTGGCGATTGAATTTTTGGCCACACAACAGCGTTTTTAGAAGCAAGTGAAAATACTATATCCCATACTGTAAGTCAATCTGTAGTCTTTGAAACTCCATCGAGTTTCCAAATGCTTTGAAAGGCTGTTAGGGGAAATACTGTGAAAGTCTGAATGCTCAGGGAGGCTGCAGAGTGCAGCCCTTGCAAAGACTGAACAGACACCTTTCCCAAGGCTGAAGAGAGCCTGGATAACTAAGATGTCATGGCCATCAGAGTGTGGTTGTCTGTGGTCACAGTGCCCCAAACCACCACATCAGCGTAGGGCCTATATATCTGCAAGTCCAATAAGAGCAGATTAATTTATATACAATGTGATGTTACAGGCATTTCTCGATAAAATAAAGTTGTGTAAACATTTCCAGATACTTTTTTTAAATGCAGATAACCACTGCAGAGACACCCTGCAGGTGGTGAATAAATGGGGTCAGGAGTTCTGTCCTGCAGAGCTACCCGTTCACACCCTTCACATGCATGAAATTCAAATCAATAGTGTTTAATGGTTCTTGAGAAATATATGCTTTAAAACAGATAAAATCTGAACAAAACAAAGTGGACTACTCAGAAAGAAGACAACAAGGTGGCAGGGCAGCTTCCTTCAGCCCTGACTAGCAGATCAGCTAAATGCTTACATCTTGAGCATGAACTGACATTTATAGTGCCTGCCCAGATCAAGCTAAATTGTCAGAGTATCTGGGGTTAAAATCTGCCCCACTCAAAGTGTGTGGGAATATATTAACTGATTTCACTAGGACCAGTTATAATCTTAAAGGTTTCAACAGCATGTTGATCTGGGCCTCCCATTAGAGCACTGAGACAAGGGAATTATATTTCTCATGCATTCATTCTCAACATTTGTGGTTGATTTTTTAAGAAAACTTTTATATACATATTGTGGAATTCCCTCATTATTATCCTATATCAAATAAAAGCACTGCAAACTTGAGGCAGTAGAAGGTAAGATTTGTAATTGTCCTTAACTTCTGGCAAGTTCATTCCTTACACTTGAAATGAGTCTCTAAGAAAGCCCTCTCTGGCACAGACAAGCTTTTTTCTAGTCCAGAAAGATCAATTTTCCTGAGCCACCACAAAAGGCACAGAGATATAACTTAAATAGCCCATAACTCCATTTATTTCACTGCAATGAGAACTTTCCTGAAAAGCCTCGTCCAGTGCTTGTTATCACTTCTCCTTATTCATTTTGACATACTCATGGGCTGCCTCCAGCTCCCTACATCACTTCTCAGAGCTGTCCTAGGCTGCTGGTGGGCTCCTACAAGTTTAGAAGCAGGGCATGCAAAAGCTCTGACTTCTGGAGTAGAAAGTGGCATGAGTTTGGTGGCTGGCTTTAGTCCTGGGCAAAACATTCCTAAAAAATATATGCCAGCATAGATAAGGTTTTTTTACTTCTTATTCTAAGTTCCATTCTGTCAAAGGATTATGGTTTTTAGCTATGAACTATTTCTACTGAAACTGGGTTTAGAGCTTTCAGATAAGTATTTTTTGCTGGAAAAATAAATTTACTAAAAAAAAAATTACCATCAGCAAAGCAGACTGAGTTACATAAATGGATTTTTTTTTTCTTCTGCATGAGCTCTTTAAATTTAACATTGCTTTAAGCAGTATTAACTTTTAAGTTGCCATAAACTCAAATAATTGTATTTATTAATTTGTTTTAATTACCAAGCACAGATAAGCATATGTCCTACTTAGCCTGGGAAAATCTGAACGCACACCTGCTCCAACAAGCAGTCTGTAAAATGAGACGTGAGGAAAATATTTGAATTACATTTCCCTGTTCCAACATACCATTTTTAAAAAGCACTTTCAACACTGAACTAGGCCTTTACAGTTAAGGCATTTTACAAGATGATACTGAGCTATGTTTCCTGTCTATGAAGAAGGCACCAGCATATAAAATGGTAGTGAATTTGCATTACCTCCAATCCATCATTCTTTGAGTGCGCAGGAAAAACTGTGAGACCTGCTGCAACAAAGCACAGCCTTGTGTTGACAGATTCTTATTTAAGTGACTGTGAATACAACAATTCCACAAATAATTTGTCAAGTGTGTGGCTGAACTAGCTCTGAACCCTGATAAATACCAACTCTCCTCACTGCTACAAAGGCATGATGTTCTGTGTGCGGGCAGTGAGTAACAAGCACCAGGATTTAACAATCGATGCTACTATATTTCTCTTTTCTTTGTGGTTAAAAAAGCCTTGAAGGGTGGCTCTTTCAGCAGTGTTAAGTACTTGTGGTGGCTATGCCTTGCAAATCTAAGTACACTGCAGGCTGAGGTGAAAAGAAATAGCACACTGCATCCATTTTTAGCTGCATTTAAAACATGTGGTTTATGTTCTCTGGTGAAAAACAGTCTTTACTGTATAGTTAGCAGACTCTTGTTTAATACAGGCTATTATTAAATGGGCCTCTTCCAAGTTATGATAATAGGACATCTACTTTGCTGCTTTTCTCATCCTAGGGCATACATTTGGACTGGGGTAATTCAAGAGAAGAGTCTCTTTTAAGAAAAATAACTCAAACTCCAGGGGAACACATGTACATATTAATAGGAGGAAAAACACTCCTTCCAGGTATTCAATTGAAATCAAGATTGCATTTTTCTATCACGCAGTGCATTTTAAAGGCATTATGGATGTGCAAGAAAAAAATCATTTTTAAAGAAATGTAAATCTAATCAGTCTTGAAGCTAGCAATATATACATAAATGTCTCTTGCAGACATAATTTAGTATGCATTATTAATTTATTTTTCATAAAGCTTTCCAGCTACAGAAAGGATAAGTGGAAATGTGCACCCACATTGATGATAATGCTCATTTGTCAGGCAGGAGTGAACATATTAACAAATTTCCCCCTCTTGAAATCCCAACTTAAAGGATATTCAAAACCTTCTTTGCAGAAAGACCAGACATGTCTATTGCCACCAATGTTACTCCAGGCATTAAAATACCAACCCTTAATGGGACCTGAACTTCATCATGCTATTTGCAAGGCAAAATTGTTGCAAACTCTGGTCAGCAAAATATTATATCATACAAGTCAATTGTATTTATAATTTTGACTATAAAATACCAATGCCTATAAAAACAATTAAGTGTGTGATACTGTTAACTAGTCTCAATGTAAAATGCTAATTATTTATTGTTTATAAAGCAATTTCAAATAAAGCAGAACTCATGCACTAGTGCCATCATGATTTTCCAGTCATTAACTTAAGCAGAATTTGCATTTTGGGACTATAGCCAGTGACTTACATGCACTACTTAAGTCATTTTTCAAACACCCTGTCCCATCTTAATCTATTCATCATTAATCACATTTGGTCACTTTACATACAGAACACAATTCAGACAAAAGATAAAAGAAATACATTTATAAAATTAAAGCTACGGTGAATACTTCAAAATATAAAGGTAGTGGAAGAATATGGTTGTCAAAGCAATTTATACACCATGCCTATTAAAACAGACTTGTCTGAGCAAAAGTTCTGAGAGTTATTTTGTCCAGTAATGGACAGGTTACTTAGAAAGCCACCTTTGTTACTTAGAAAGCCACCTTTCCACTTTATCCCTCCCAAACATCTCTATTTCTATTTAAAAAGATACTCAAATTTTGTACCTTTATGAAATAGAAGGAGAATATATTGGTAGCTGTTTACTTGCCAATACAGCTAAAATTTTAGATCTGTGAGTAATCTTTAACTTGTAGAACAGGCTTGTAATTACAGGCTCTGTTTATCTGAAAAGATCCAGTATTCCAACTCCTGAATCTGACTGACTTATTCTGCCTTAAATCAAACAAACCATGGAATCTCCTTCGGTGGGTTGCTCAAATAGGGGCTGAAAAGAGCTGCAAGTTTCTTATTACAGGAATTTTGTTACCTCCATCTCACATCTTTCACCCCACAGCACCAGCTGATCATACAGCCATTACATTAGCAAGTGAATGGGCTCAGTGTAATCCTCACGTTCTGAGGATCTTTGATGGCACAGCAGAGGGTTCTCAGAGGCAACAGCAGCTTTCCAGCAGTTTTCCTTCTGCTGGCTCTACCTCATGCTCAGGAGATTCACTTTCTGTTCCTTCCAGTTTCTTATTTCCCTTTCTCATGTTGCTGAACAACTGGCCCTCACCAGTTGCAGGACATGTTTGGGATTTTTTTACAAAATTTTTTAAAATTTAGAGATACTACTAAAGAATTTTCTAGTTAAAAATAAACAAGCTAACCAAACAAAAACCCAACAAAACACAGAAAACAAAACCTCCCACAAAGCTCCATCAAATACTACTCCAACCTATATGCTTGTTTCACAGTGCTGAAAGTAGCTCCATGACACTTGGTGGCTTTGGAAAATGTCATGGTCTCTGGGAGTATCTATAAGTATCCATTTCACAAATGGGTTTGTGAGGATCAAACTCATGGCATTTTAATCATCTTGCATTTGTGTGGGGAATTTCAGCTGTGAGAGTGTTTAATGCACGTGACCTAGAAAGGTCTCCTCAGAGGCAAACTACATCCATAGAATCCATGTAATAACCTGAACCAGATACCTTCAGTCCACTATAAGTTGGCTTCAGAAACAGAGACAAAACCTGCATGGACCATTGCCTTATAATAAAAGTTAACTGCTATTTAACATGGAGCTTATAAATGTACAATAGCCTGAAGATATTTACTTTTTGAAGCTACAAAATCTGCTACAGGAATCACCAGTTATCTTAAGTTTCTAACTGAAAAGTCTATGGGTTTTTTTAATTTATAACATTAAATATAAAACAGATTCTGATTTTCTTTTAATAATGTAAAAAAAAATATTCAGTTCCTTATTTTATGTAGATTTAAAAATAACCAAATGTTATTTTTTGTGGCTTTTCAGGTTTGAACTTGAGTTCTAATTAATTAAGAAATAGCTTAATTCCTAAACAAGACACTTCATTCTAAGTTTCCTACACAAACAAGGCTGCTGTTGCAGAAAACTGTTTCTGAGGTTCCAGTTAAAAAGTAGTAATGTTCTATCCACACATTAATGATTCCAAAATTCTCCATTATGAACAATATTTATCAAAAACAGCCCACTATCAGATGAAAGATGTGCCTTATCTTTTCTTGTCAACTAAAGCATTATTCACTGAAAGTTTCTTTCATATCTGTTTCAGGGGTTTCAGTGTCATTTTAAATTGCAAATCAATCATAGATCATGCAAGCCCTACTTCTGTAGGAGAGATTAACGCTCTGGCTAAAATTGTTTACAAAGCCATTTGTAAACCTTCTGCTGATGCAGATGAGGCAAGTTTACCAGTTTAACATTGTTGATCCCAGAGAAAGCCTTAAGCAATGACTTCAGAGGGCAAAAAAATTTGTTCATTTATCATTATTGTCATGGGCTTTCGCAAATGATAACAATTTGTCTTCATCCTATTTTTAGACAATGAGCCACAATAGAGTCCAGAAAGCCATTTTGCCAGATGGGAGAAGGTGCTTTCATTGCAAAATGTTGTCTTTTCTTTTCCTGCCCTATAAAATTGGCTTAAGTGAGAACCAAGGATATGTTTTAATGTCAGGTTTCCCAGTAGACATGATGACATACAATAACAGCACACAGTGCCCAGACAGCATGTTGTCCAAATATATTGCATTTTTAAAGGCAAGAACAGTCTTTGTTCTACATTTTGCTGCAGAAACTGCAATTAATACAGAGAATTCCCATGGAATAATAATTGTCATACAGTTATTATTGAATCTCTGAGAAATATCTAGATAGAATAATAATTCTTCACACTTTTGAATGCCAAAATATTTGATGTAAAACCAAACTAAAAATACTACAGAAAATAAGATATCATTTAAGTATTTTAAAGGATTATGATGTTAATTTCACTCAGTTCAACTTTATTATTAAATGACAAATCCTGTCCCCCAATTACAAGGACAAGTTGGACCTCAAGGAATAAAGACAGTTGTGCCAGTGCCATGCATGGGACAAGACAAAGCCTGGCACACTTTAAACCCTTTTTGTTCTGAGATATATGTGAATACCTATCCACTGACAGGAATGGCAAAGCAGGGAGATTATTAAGCACCAGGTCAGCCCTTGTCCTGTAATTTTCCCAAAGAACAAATCTCCAAGGGCCAAACCCAAAAGCACTGGGGTATATCCTTTGCTTTTACTCTTATAAGCTTTAGTAATCAGCTGTGTTTAGGGCCAGTGTGTCCCCCTATTGTGGTCCAATGCAGTATATCAGAGGAAAAACCCTTTTAAACTCAGATTTTGTTTCATTTACCAGGATCTGACCCTTTAGAACCTTTAGGAACAGAAAGAGCAGATACAAACTTTGTTTTCTTATGGACTAAACCAGTTCCAGTATGCTGCTGTTTTATAGATGTATTAATAAACATTCTCTAAAAAATAAAATATAATTTTGCCTGTGTACAGAAACATACTCACAGTACAGAAAAGATGTTTCTTAATCTGTGATAAAATGCTGCTTTTAAAACTAAGCTATTTCTTATTTTCAGAGTGAAGTTCATCTATCATTGATAGTTTCCTATCCCCTAATATCTCTCTGCTCTCTAACAATTTCACAGTATTTCTAGTAGTTTCTATTTATGAGGTTTTTTGTACAGATGAATATTTCACATATAAGGTTACCTTGAAAAAACTAAAGAAAGAAAAGGAAAACCTTAATCAACTGTGCTCAAATATATTGTGCTATAGGATTTTTTTCCAGAATTGGTTTTCAAAGCAAAATTGAGGAGACATTAGCAACAATTTAGTCAGTAATCCACTCAGTGTTTATACAACAGGATGAAGGTGGGCATTATCAAATGATACTGCAAGGCCCCAGCAATGTTAATCACCAGCCAAATTGACTCTCTGGATCTCTACCCCTTGAAAGTGTCCATTACCTACAGTGAAACCCCTTTGTATTTATTACACCTAATCCTCATATTGCAAAATCACTAATAATTCTGTAAAAAGCATTACTGAATATCCCAATATACATGGAGAAATCCTGCAGTTTCATTGACATAAAACATAATCATATTTGGGTAATAGGGTCCTTTTTCGACAGAACTGTGTCAAAGAGTTGTGGGATTTTGTTGTTTCAGTTTTGGTGGAGTTTTTTTTTTTTTAAATGCTTCTTCATTATGTAGTTTTCAGCCTCAACAGCAAAATAGTTAATTGCATCTATGCCAGGTGTTTCATTAATCCAGTTAGCTGTTAGACAAACCCTGCAGGAAAACAGAAGACAACAGCCTCTGTGCTTACCCTCCTCCCCAGCCCTTACTCCCCTCCTCCCCCTCCATTCTCCTATAGGAACTGACTGATGGCAGAGTCACTTGGTGAACTTGAAGGCTGAAACTGTAGGAAATTCTATGCTTAGTCAGGAAATGTGGAAAATCAGCAGAGGTAAGTATGAAGTGTATTTCTCCTGCTGAGATTTAAGACAAAATATCTAAATCCTTGGGATTTGGAGCCACTTGAATTTGGACTCTATTCTAAGCAGATGTACTATGAGAATTTAACCTTCAAAGGAAAGCAAATTTTTTAGTTTATAAGAGTGGCTATAGAATTTTTGGAGTGGAGATAAGGAAGGCACAAGAGATCCAGGAAAGAAGTTGTACTTTCTCAGGCTTTGTTTGCTGTGTTTGATCAGCCTTTTATGAACTAACACCTTCATTCACACAATAGGAGCTAAGAACCTAGAGAATGATTTTGAGAGCAGGAGAAAGGTGGACAGACTGATGCTGAAGGCCCCAATGAAGCGCAAGAACCTTGGTCTCCTAATTTCAATCTGAGAAACTGATTTCTGACACCACAATATTATGGGTCATTTTATTCATGAGTATTTTTTTTTTTGAACATCATTCTTTTTGGTTCTAGTAAATCTTTCATTTACTTACAGCATTCCCAGGATCATGCATTGCTCAGGTTGGCAACCACAGCACAGTGTGTATAACAGCATGCTTCTGGAATTCACCCTGAATTGAGGCAAATGTTTACACTAACAGGCAAAATCATAAAGAGATAATGGAACACAGAGCCTGATTATTAAAAAAAAAAAAAGGAAAAAAAATATAAGTTTATGATACAGGGACACAAATCTATAGCATAATCTTAGTCCTGACTATAAAATTCCAGAGGCAGTGTCCTTCCTTTCCAGAGAAGGGACAGCTGACTTACATTTTGTCTGCTTACCACTACAAAAAACCATGCACTGAACATAAAGAGGTGTAATCCACCAGTGTTTGAGAGCCTGCCCTCTGTGGATGAATATGCAAAGACTTTAAAAAAGATTTAATGCAAACACTAAGAATAATTTCTTCTTAGTTTACAGGTAGAATAAGGAATGAAATTAGTGTCCAAGATACTCGGGAAAGTTTAATCGACTTTTACACCTGAACCAGGAAAAAATAAAAAAAATTCAAGTTCCAGGGGCTCTAGTACTGTCCTGCACTATATACTAGATAGAAAACTGGACTTGGGTTTCTCTTTCCTGTGTTTGAATATTCTGGCTGCAGTCATCTTGCTCTGCAGCTAAATCCAAGCCTGCAAGGGATGACAAAGGGTATATTATAGCTGCTTTGTTTTGTCTTTGCCGAGGATTGAGAATGATGTATTTGGGATTCAGCTGGTGTATTTACAGTAGTTTTAGTGACCCATAAAACATGGGATCTATATTTTGAAATATTTACAAGAGTAGCAGTCAACAGTTCTTTATCTACAATACTTTTTAATACTTCTGTCTTCTCCTCTCTAGTCACCTTTTTTCATCCTGCCTTTTTGTTGTTTTTCAGGTCTGATATTGTTTGTTGATTGTGACATTGTGCTCATGACTAAGTTCCTCTTGATAAAACATCAGGTGTTCTTAAGTGCATTTTTTTTTCCTTTTAATAATCAAGGGAAAAATCAGATGCATCAAAATCATCCATGAACCAAATGAATTCCCACAATGATGGGAAGAACTCCAAGCATTAAGAATGTGATCCATTTGGAGTCTGGCCTATTGATGACAGTAAAACCAAAGAAAGGGGAAATGGAGGTCTAATATAAATTTGTTTTATTTTTACCTTGGAATTAAAAAACTGAATAGACTAATTTTTCAACCTGAAGCTTTTCTTTAAAAAGATAAATTTCCTGAATTAGGACTAAAAGCAACCTCCCTCCACCTGCCCCAAATTCCTCTACTTAGAAATAGCATTTATTAATATATATAAACTAAAACCAACTTTTGCTGTCTACCTAGTTGAACCTGCCTAGGGAAACAAGCTTTAGTTTCCAGCCTAAATAATATATAGAATAAAATTGCAGGATAAATATCAGGTAAAATAATTCCCTTAAACAAAAAAATTGAACCTACTCCCCATAAGCCTCCTATCAGTAGCAATGAAGCAATGTTCCACCTTGGATAATCAGCTAAGAGTAGGAAATACAAAGAGAAGGATAGGTTGAATTTAAATTTCAGATATACATTCTGTACCCTCAAAGTCAAAAATACACAGGCAAAATGCTCTCCAGTAAAAGAAAAGAGCTGAACAATTCATCACTTTTCCTAAGGCAGTCATGGTGGAAGAGTTGGAACAAAAGGAATCAAAGTCCAGGGATGACCTAAGCATTGGCAAAAGATAAGAGCAATATTTTCTTGAGAACTTTCCCCCCCTTCTGGGGTTTCAGAACCTGGAAAGTAAAATCACAAACATGCTTTAACTAGAATAATTCAGCACCCAGTCCTGAAAGCCCATTGTATTTCCAAATTAGCCAACTCTAGTTTCACTCAGAGAATAAAAGTAAATGTTGTTATGGTTATTCATATTGGCTACTACAGATTTGAGCTGTTCAAACAGTCCCAGATTTGAACTTGGGTTCCACTTGTAATAGTACAGACATCACTGAATAAATGAACAGGAGCTCCTTCAAGAACAGGCAGAGCAGGACCATCTGGATCCCAATGCCAGCTCACTTGTTCTCGGTGTACACAAGACACTCAGGATGGGGAGCACTGATGGGCAGCTGATCCTGTGTCTGTACCAGCAAGCGAAAAGGCATAAAAATGGTGGAAAAGGGGTCTTGCGAGGCTCACTATCTAGTAATGTGGTCAGACACACAACAATACAACACAACCTCATCCCAAATGGTCAACAGGGCTTAAACAAGCAGAACTTTAGAGAAATTAGGAGACACGGCTTGAAAACCTCAAGATTTTTAAAGGTAATAAGAGGAGGATGTCATCCCAAGGAACCTTGATTCTTTTCATTCTACATTTTCAAGCTTTTCTTAACAAGAAGGATCCTGAAACTTTCATCCATTTAACAAGGCAGACTCAGACCCTCTCACAGGGTCATGACTCCAAAGGCTGAGCTCTGAGACAGGCCGCAGCTATCGCAGGATTCTCAATAAATCGGGAGAGGTAGCAGTCCTGACTGCAGTGGCTGACAACTGTTTTAAGGCTGTATAATTATTTAGGGCAGGCAAGCCCTCAGGGAATGCCTTGAAGGAATGAAGAATTTTTTACTCTTGCTTAGAGCTTTTTTCTAAGACAGGAATGCTGAGAAATGGGGAGTCAGGGTATGTTTTATACTTGCAATTTCACTGTCCTACACTGCATAATAAAACTTCTGAGGTTCCTATTAAACATCTTAGCCGCAAGACCCTATTTGTGCTGAGCTAAATTACTTAATTGCAGAGCTATCCCCAAAATCCATCAACATGGATTATTTATTTATAAAACCTGAAAATCATTAAATGTGTTACCTTTATGACAGTGGCTGCAAATGTCCGCATTCAGAACTAACAACAAACAGCAAATAATAGTTATTCAGTACTTTCTATGTAAGTATCCAAAACCAGTTTACAAACATTAATGAAATAAACCAAACAAGAGACAGGAAATTACAGATAAGGAAAAAGATTGAGAAAATCTAAGCAAGCCAGCTAAGGCCTCATAGAAGAATTAGTGTCAATGGCCAAAACAGCCTCTGTCTCCTGTTCTGCACCACAAGAGCATCTAGAATCAAAATAAGATATTGATTTTGAATACATTTAATGTTTAAAAACAAAACCAACCTTAATTATTTTGAATCAGTTTTTAAAAGCAAATGTATCTTCTACATCCATAATAGTTAGAACGGAATTGTGCTAGTGAAATGCATAAGCAACAAAAACTGCAGAATTGTACACACCTGGTATTTGTAGGAATTAGGGTCCAAGGTGATCTCTGCAGTTTTCCAGGGATGCCCGTTTGATGCAATGTAGAAGTACGTAATGCACAAACCCACCCTGCTCAGAGAGGTTTACATATATGCAAACCCAAATAAACAGGATGGATTGACAAATCACTGTAAATGAACCCCTTGTGTATTCTATCACTAATTCTTCATATTATCTTCCTTTTTAAAACATAGATAAAATCCAAGAGATTTACCACAAAAGATTATGGCAGCTCTGGACCTGAACAATGCTACAGTGTCCCTTTTAAAGTTAAATCATACTTGACTATAGTTATAACAGTGTCCATAAAAATACAAACAAAATGAGGGTAGTTCCACTGCTGAATGCTTTTTATTACATGGACAAGATCACAATTCATACACTAACCCCATTTTCCCAATTCCCCAAGTTTCATTCTGTCAGGATTTGGAAATGTTGTAGAATTTATACTTACAACTGTAATGGGAGGAGGGAAACTGCAAGAGCTGCTGTTATCAAATGCTTAGAGAATCAGAGCAATGCTGTAGGAGCACAGCTCCCATGCACTCTGCCGAGGAGTGCTGTGGTGGAGCAGGACACATCAATAGGAAACACCTGGTGGAGGTATTTTGTTCTGCTCCAGAACGTGCAATCAATCTACAGGGCCAAATCCTGACTAAGAAATTACTGTCCTTGATTTTCAAGAGTCAGGATTTGCATCAGCAGCTTGGCATATCCTGCTTTTGAACCAAAGGACTCATAAGGAGAGGATGAAGAAAAAAGAAGTCAGCTGATAAGGCTGAAAAAATGCGGCCAACCTTCAAAATTAACATTACTTTGGCTTTAAGGTATAGCAAGATATACTTATAGCATATAACACAGCAATCAGCATATCTCTAGGGTACAGAATGTGATAATGTTCTACAAAAATATTATTATAACTTTTACATAACATAACTAGGAAGGAAAGTAATACTATTTGTCATAGAAGATCTAGAAATTTTTGGTATTTTCCTGATTTGTGGGATGGAATTCCCAACATAAATCTCCAGTAAAATGTATTTACCATTTGTATTTATTAACTTTGCTTTTAGTTTGTGAGGAATGTAAGTAGAGGAACAGTGCATTGCAGTCAGCTCTAAGTACCTGAAGATGTTATGGTAGGACAGTTGGGAGATATGGAGGAGAAAGGGAGTAGAAGGTGTTGGAGGGGACACCAAAAGCCAAGGAGGAAAGGATGTCATTGTGATGGGGTGCAATAGAAACAAGACACAAGAAGGCACAACTCTGTTAGAGATCACAGACTGTATAATTTTTAATGTTGATAGAGCAACTTGTTTCTGTATTTGCCCAAAAATTAGTCATGAGAAAAATTGCTATGAGGAAGTTATAGATAATAATAGCAAAATAACATAAACAAAAAATTTTTGATAAAATACAAGGAACAGCAAAATGTAAGTTTTAGAAGGGAAATAAAGTGCAATTTATAAAAATTTTACAACACTCACACTTGGAGAGAAACACAAGTTCCCTTTTGTCTAATATTTTCCTTACTTTTCTGTAAAAAAAAATGATAGATCAGTAACACAGTCTTTTCTCTGTGAGAACAAAAGAAACATTAAAAAATAATTTGCAAATATGCTGCAAATGTGTTCATTCTCCATTCTTAAACAGTTCAAGGGCAGATTCAGCTGAACTTTAAGTGCAATAAAGAAATTATTTCAAAGCAATACTATGATCATACAGTAATTGAGAGTAGAAAAACAAGGGTGATAAAAGCGTCCTGTGTTATTGATGTTAGAGTTCATATATGATGCATTTCTGTGATGGGATTATCAGAGCACTGATGACAATGTGTACTTACTCATCAAAGTAAACAAGGTGTCTCAAAAAAGGAGAAATATTAAACTATGTGCTATCTGCCAGCTATACTATTCAGCAAAACTGTGTGTTCCATACATCTGTATTTCTACACATGACCCTCACTAAACTAGTCTCTCCACAATGTTTGTATAAAGAAGAAAATCCTTTGATCTTAACAAAAGTTTCAAAATGGACCCATCTCAGAAATAAATTAAATTGCATTTAAAAAAGGGAGAAATCCTGTGCAGGTTATCAGCCCTTCTCCTGCAATACTTATTCTCTCTTCTTGTCACAGATTTGTTTTATTTTGCTACAGCAATACATTATTACAACTTAAAATTCACATTCACCTGAAGAAAGCTGTGACATGCCTACCAAAAGAGACATACACTGCTTAACCTAAATTGACCCTTTTTTCCTTCTATTCTAATAGATCTTTTTTCTTTTTGTCACTCAAAATGAGTGTCTGATGTATGAGCATAAATTGTTAAAAGCAGTTTTAGGTAAAGGAAGAGAGAGTGAAGTGGAGTTTTCTCACAAAAGCCAACCTCAATTTATGTCAAAGAGGGTTAAAAGACCTTGGGATTAAAGCAATAAACTTGCTGCTGTCAAAGCTAAAACCCGCTAACAATTTAGTGCCAAACGCATGTTGTTCAATATCATTTCATATTATATTATGTCACAAGTGGGTGACAGTTCCGCATCAGACTGACAGGGCTGATTTACTCTGAAGAATTCATCGACATTTTGCAGAGTCAAAGCTGACTTCATTTTGTTTGGATGCAGGGTGGGAAATCTCTCCCTGCTCAAGTTGGAATATTTGGCTGAATAACACAGTCTTCCCCAGATTGGTCCAGACCAGAGGTGTCTAAGGGCTCACCTGGAACAGGCCTGGTCTGGACGTGTTTCCCTTTTCCATTGCACAGGGTCCTTGGGCACAACCCACACAGCCGAGGGATCCTGGCCTTCACTTGCCCTACACAATCCAGATTCGTGCCCCTTGTGTACCTCTAGTTTTTGATGTGATTCCCCTTCCTGCAATTTTTAAAGTATCCAGCTGTCTTGTTCAATATTTTGATAATATTTAGATCTCAAGGTCACATGTGATGAAGCCCTTCTAAGGCCATAGCAACAATACTATTTCTATATATCAAGATGACTTTTTCAACATATTCCCAGATAGCTTTTTTATAATGGGTTCCAATGTCAAATTTCTCCCAGGGCTCTAAGACAACTCTGAATTAACATAGTCCTTTTCTTCTCTCTGGGAAATACAATTAATTTGAATTATCTGTCAAGGTTTCAAAGCTTAATCAAAAAGGGTGTCCCTTCTCCAAAATCCAGTGTATTCTTCTACAGTTATTTGAACCTATGTGTGATGTTCATTTCCTTCTCTTATTGTCTATTGCTATAGATCTGAAAATACAGCTCAGCTCCTAAAGCTGAGGAACCAGGGAACCTGGTTTCCACCCAACCAAGTAGGACTGTGCTACTCTTAAAATAGTCTTGTTATATGTGGAAACAGGAGTTTCCCTCCCTCCCTTCTTTTTGCTTCTTTTATAATCGTGGAGCAAACTTTCCATTACCATAGTTTGTTCTTACCTTCATTTCTGCAAAAAAATCTAGCAACATCTGGGGACTTTAAACACACGTATCACTTGTTTTCTCCGTCTAAATACAGGAGTACATTAGTGCCTGGCCATTAAGTTCTGTAAACTACTTAGTGATTCTTCTGTGAGATTCTTTGGGCAATGTTTGCTGTTCATCCAGGACAACCTTATGTGCAGGAGCACATTACATGTAAAATGGTCCCATCATCCAACACTGGTATGTTTTTGCTGGCCATCTGCTGAGCAACTCTCAGGCAGCAAAGGGGTTACCTTGTCTATTATGCAAAACCATTGTCAGTGAACAGAACTTCTAGTGAATTGTTAGACAGAGTAACGGATAGTTAATCTTTTTGACATCTAAAACACTAGAAGGTAAATTTAGTGCTCACCTGCCCTAGAGTGTACAGCATGAATATGGTTCTACATATCTTTTCCTGTTTAAACTAGTAGCTCTAGTGGCTGGAGAATATCCAATACCCAGCATAAAGAGATATATTGAGAAAAGGAGAAAAAAACCAACAGGTGAACACACATCTTGTAAACCTTTACAATTTCCTCATATTGAAACACAAATTCCATTATTTTTGGATGATTATCTCATCCTGACGTAGACATACCTGTGCTAATTTACAGATTCTGACAGAAGGACAAGGTTCTAAAATATTTTGTATATTAACATTGTCATACTCCATTTTCCCCTGCTCCATCAGTTATGGACATGACAGACAAATACACACATTTCACTGAGTGCAAAGCCCAAGGTATCCCGTGATCCAGTAAGAAATTTAAAGGAGAATAAAGACATTTATGCAGACTTTTCCTCATAGAGTGTCCCTCAAACCCACTGTGGTACACACAAAAGTCAAATCAAGGATTCAGTGAATTGAAGCTGAAGAAAAGGGATGAACCCAGAGCTGTGACACAGCCTGAGACTGCATTTGCTTTCTGCTGTGAGGGGCACAGGAGTGATGAGGGCACAAGGGGTGTGTATTGAGGCACCCAGTCCCTTTTACTGAGCTCCAATTGAACATGCTCTCGCCTTTGGTCTTCTGTACCTCAATGACAGAGATCAAAATGAATTGTCATGTCTGTTTCAAGAGGAAAATACTACAGCCTCTCTCTCAATACAGGCTGTGACCTTTCAATTTATGCTATCAGTTTACTCAGTGCTTGCTTTGTGGTTCATGATTAACTTGAAAGAGTTAGATCACACTCTCTCTAGGTCCTCAAGAAGGAGCTTCTGTTGACTGTTAGAAATCCTTCTTGCAGGAAAAGTGCACATAATATGGCTGTATAAGGTATCCTTCAAAATTACTTCAGTTCAGTATCAATTCTTATCCAAAAACTCCTAAAAATATTTTTACTTTGTTTTGGGCTTTTTTTTAGGGTACTATTTATGAGAAGACAAAGTGAAAAAAGCCATTTAGTCACTAACAGACAACTTTGCTTTCATAAAGAAAAACTCCTTATAAAGGGTTTCACAGCTCTTAGACATTAATTAGAAATTCTTATGTAGTTCATTAAGATCCATTTTAATTCTAACTATGAAAGGTAAACTGAGATAAAGAGATAATTACTCACACCTGCCTGCTGAGCCACTGGCAGAACCACTGAAACCTTCTCCCTATTCCTGTAACCGTTGTTGTGTTCTAGAAAACAGGACAACAAAGTTTCATAAACAGTTGTTTTCAAAGCGCACCTGTAGATTTACTCTTTTTCTTTTCAGAAAGAATTACATTGGCAATTTTCTTCATCTTCACTGGTAGGTACTTTAGGGACTGAGGAGCAAACACTGGACTGAAGAGTTGCATCTCTTGCTGCCGTTGGAAGAGCAGTGTCTGCTCAGGTCAGCAACGGGGGATACTTTTCATTATTTATTATTATTTATTATTATATACTTAAAAGCTCTTTGATGGGGGCAAGTAGATTCTTTCAGATACTTTTTTTTTTTTTAGTTATCCACAGCAGTACATTTCCCTTCATTTAGTAATGAATTTCAGGCAATGATGGGAAAAATCCTCCTTTGCTCCAACATATGTGTGTTCCAAAAAGAACTAATACCAAACATTTCAAAAGACCCCCTCAGATCAATTTTACGCACTCGAAGGATCAAACAGTATGTGTTAGTTTCCAATGCAGTAGCAGCTTAAGCTCATTTTAACAAATTCAAATAGATTCGATTACATTAATTGTACTTCATTTTCCAATAGGGAAGGTCAGAAATCAGAGGTGAGCCAACTGCAAACATATTTCAATAGCTACAGCAAACTGGAAGCTTCTAAGAACAAAGACTGAGACTATCACAAATAAGTACCTCATAAAGATGTATCACAGGATCTTTAGCTCTCAGGACCTTACAGTTTCTCAATGACATTACAAGTCTGGCCCGCTGCTTACCTCACTGTAGTAGTGCCTGACACAATTGCCCGCACTGTACTTACTTGTTCTGTCTTAACTTCAAGAGCAACCCCTTTTTATCACTCTGGACTTGGGTCTCTGACAGCCCTTCAGCTGTGGTCTGTTACTGACTGCCAGTGTCAGTGAGTGATGCTCAGGCCCCTGATTCATTCCATTAGCCACCTGTTTTCTCAAGGAAAAGGTGAGGAAGTGAAATTTTTTAGCCAACTGGCCCCGCTTCTTCTATCTTTGAGTTTTTTCAGAGCCTTTAAAATTCTTCCTATAATCTGGAAGTCATCTGTCTGTATGTCCCCAGATGTGTGGACAGGATAAGCTTAAAGGATAGATTCTCAGCTGGTGTCACCCGAGATAACATATTTACTAAAGCAGAAGGAAAACACTGTATACCGAACAAACATGATGGCCATGAGCCGTAAACCTGGAAGAAAGGAACTCGTCTAAAACAGAAAAATATGAATTGCAATATTTGCTGAAATGCAGGGACAGGAAAGTTCATTTAAATTGACTGTGAGGATTAAACCCCATTTTAAGCACTGCAGTGGTCAGCACAGTATTTACAGTTTTAATTTATTATTTTAAATGAAATATTTTCATGCATAATCCTTCATTTAGAAAAAGGAATAGGTGTTATTCAATTACTTGACATACTTTAAAAACAATATTTTCAGTGTTTGCATTTCCATGTGACATCTCAGAGCCTAAAGAAATTACATTATGCATTTGGAGTGTTACTATTGTCCTCACTTTTAAGTTTTTCTTTTCATAATAACAGCCATCTACTGCCATTATTGTAGCTTCTTGTCCAGATCTCCCTTTGGAGACTTTCTGACTACTTAACACCATTTTTCAATTTCTCTACTTATGCATATACATCTTCAGTCCAGATATGAAAATTTGCTAATGGACTGCAACTTTTTTTCCAAGATTCCCATGTGTAGAATTTTACATAGTTTGATCCAAAATCTAAACTCTGCTTGCCAATACCTTATGCTAGGAATAGGAATGTGACAATTGATCCCAGAATTAGGCTAACATTTTGAAGTATAAATTTAATTTGAGCACAAAAGAGAGCAAAAAGTGTCAGATTACATATTTACAATAGCATTAAGGTGCGCACATTGTCAAATGGACACAAAAACCTGGTGTGTATGAAAATGTGGCTCCCTCCTGAAATAAGTAGATTTTTTTGCTGCAGATTGAAGAATAAATGGCAGTGGTTAGAAAATGGAAAACATGTAGGCAGGCACACCTGTCTCCTGTTCCTGAGGTCACACCACTTTGCATTTTACGAGAAAGCACATAATGCATCCATTTGGCTTTTTTCATTCATTGAAATAACTCTGTGACACTCTCTAGTGGAAGGCAGACATACACCACCTCAGCCACGCGCCGTGTGTACAGAACAGTCACGGGGAAGCAACACCACAAGAAGGGAAACTGGCTGAAACAGATCTTGGGCACTGTTGCATGTGTTTTGCTGCACTCTTATTTTTTAACACCACAACCAAAACACTTACAGACAGGTCCCTTCTGTTTGAAGCCCAGAGGATAACGTGGTACTGAAGCATAAATAAAGAGTGCCACTAGCAAGGAGTAACTGGCAGCAGACAAAGCCCAAGCCAGCAAACTGTCACGATTGCTCTAGAGGGTTTATAAGCTTTATCAAATCTGTGCTAGCTAATTCACTTGCAGAAGTGTACTGATAACACTGCTGCTTTTTTTCCTCTTGCTTTTATTATGAACAGAAAGATAGACAGGTTCTAAGGACAGATCCTTTTCACAGTTCTGCTTTCTTCTGCCAGCATATGCCCTTCTACTTCTCACATATTACCAGGTTAAACTAGGGATGTGTTTGAGCCAGAAGCACTTATTGCAGTAAACTCCAATATACTTCCTGAAAAAAGCTTCCCCCTCCTTTCTAACACTTTCATTGTGGCTGGAAGCAACATTTAAAAAAATACATAGTCCAATCTGATGTTCCTTGTCTCACTGAATTTGCAAGTGGCTGTTTTTCACCACTCCCAGTAAGGATACCGAAATTATAATTTCTGTGTGCAGACAGAGGAATTTATATATGTGTGTATATATATATATATATATATATATGTCAGGGTGGAGCATTTGGCTGCTTTCCCTGCTCCCCCTCCAAGCTTAGATGCAGTTTTTTGCATATTGTTATACCGATGCTACTTTATCAACAGCTATTGTTAAACAACAACTGCTATTAATCTAAATGACATAAATTAATACCACCTGCTATAAATGCAGAGGAACTTTAGTTTATACTTTTAAGTGCAGCTTTTGAAGTATCCAGGACAGGATGCAGGTAGACACATGGATCCCTATAATTTTCTCACTTCATATGTGTAACTGCTCAAAATTATGCCTTTGGGGCAGAAAGGTTTGCAAAAGGATGCCCAACTTTGAGCTTGTCACCTTGTGCAGTCATTCTGGCTGCATTTCTCCACATCTGGTTCATCACTTCTGGAGGCTTCTTCAAAGCCTTCTGGTGATCCTCCCAAGGAGATCCAAGCACAGCAGCCTGTGGGAAACTGACAAAACACTGGAAAATTCTGCCAAATAATAAACACAAAACCCTACATTTTTCTATGAATAAGTGAGAAAGCATACTTGCTAATTTACTGCATGTTTTTCTTTATGGAGTATTTTTAAAATAAAATATTTCACCCCCTCCTGCTTCTTCTTAATTTGTCCTGTCATTCAATTTCTGTTACTAATTCTCTAATGTTTTACCACACCCCCCAAAGCATAGTTTTTGATTGAATGTAGCACAGAACTGTTTTAATTGCAGGGAGCATTAAAAATCTATCCCATAACATGAGATTATTCTTCATGCTAATTTCTAGAATACCAAACTGTAGATGCAACTGAATTCAGATTCCTGTCTCACACAAAGGGAAAGGAAAAAATTCTGCCTGAACTCCATTAATCTCGTTCATAAGTATCTCCATAAGATTCATAAGTATCTCCATGCTAAGTCTTCAACGAATTTTCTTAAATGAATATTTTTTTCTGAGGAAAGTTCACCAAACAATAATTTTGAAGCTAGCTATCCTGAAACAGGAACAAAATCTTCAGAGAGATCAACTTTGTGCACTTCACTGGGTCAGTCGGTTTTTAGACTTGAGTGACTGGAGATGGAGATCCTCTTCCAGAGGATTCAGAACATGAATGTGCACGAATGTGCTTCCAGTTATTTTCTGCAGGACCCCCTTTCTCTTTTTTTCTCAGCTGCTGCTGAAGGAGGCTAGAAACCTATTCATACATGAGATTAGGGAGGTACTACAAAACCAGCTTTTCATAATTGTAAGTAATTCAAAGTGTAGAATTGTTGTCAGTTTACAGACTGGAAGCACAAGGATAAACAGGAATTTTCTGTCAACAATTTAAATTCTGTGATATTGTACCTAAAAAAAAAAAAAAAAGGACACCAGGATCTGCCTTTGGAAGGCACAAAATCAGTGCAGTGGTGTTAAGACAAAGATGCTGTCACAGGGTGATCACATCATATCACATCACTAAAAAGAACTAAGCTTTGTCAGTTTAAAAATTCAAACCATAAGACATTTTAAGCTACTTATTACTCAGGTGCACATGTAAGGAGCATTTAGGGCATTACATTCATTTTGAGTTTTCTTCTCAAAGCCTCTAAAACATTTAATATTTTCAGGAGATTTGAAGGGTTTTCAGAGATAATACACTTGCAGTAGCATAACATGCTATGGAAATTCCAGAAAATAAGAGCAAATGTGCTAATTTATAGCTAAAAGGATAAAAATCTGAATAATCTGTTTTTCAAACTGCAGGAAACTGAAAATACGGTTCCCAAAGTCTGATATTCTGCATGACCAAATACACACGAACTGCATTCATTTTCACCTAAAACCCTAATTATTTTGCCTGTAATATCTCTAATTTTCACTGCTGGAAAATCGGGATTTAAGAGCTGCAAAGAATATAACAAAACATACACAGTACTTTTCATACTATAATGTCTCATGACTTTTACACACAATGAAATACTAAATCACAAAACATTAAGGAATAACTAGTGGAAGGGAGTTTAGCACTTTTAATGCTAAAATTTAGAAGATGACAAGATGCACAATTGAAAAGACAAATAATAGAAGACTAAAAATAGATGCCTTGAAACTGCACTGTAGTTAGTTATATCAACTCAGATTGTGATCTTAGACAACTGCTAAACAAGCCTTGACAAAGGAAAAACTTGGTTGCTCTGACACAGTAAGAAAGGGAAATATCTAAAAAGTGCTTGCATTTCCCAAAATTTGGTTCAATCTCTTTTGATCCAGAACAGCATTACATGAACTAATATTAGAAATTTAAAAAAAACCAACCTGATGTTTAAAACTCAATGATAATTAAATAAGATAGGAAACATAATCAGGAATAGGAGTTTTGAAACCTAGCATTACTCCTGGAGTTGTGCACATCCAAGACCATTTCAAGAACTTCTCAAACAGGACTCCTCCATTCAATGTTGAGGGAGACAGAAAACAGAAAATTAAGATTCCAGTCAACTTAGTGGAGTATCAAAGGTTAGGCACAATTTTACATATGATTTAGCAAAAATTTACCTTTCATTCTGAATTTTAGCAGTTTGATGAACATTAAGACATTCGTGAAAGGGAAAAATATTGTGGAACTAAATAACTGATCAGTTATTTTCTTTTGGTCCCACCTCATAGACAAAATTCTGTCTCTCTCATGTTTACAGCTCAATGCACATGACCATAAATAGCTGCTGAAACCAAAGATGTATGAACACAGAAAAAATTCTAACCTTAATGTGGCTGATACTGAGACAAACACCTGTAGAACTTATAAATCTGACTATAGAAGAGGTTAAAATATAAAATATCATGGCATCTTTAATATAAATCTAAGGTATTGCACTGCTCTTGGAAAAGAAATTAAATTAAGTCAAAAGATTTAAGCAGCTCAGGTGATCTCCACCCAGAGAAGGAAGGAGGTGGAAGCAGGAGTGAATGTGTGCTCATGCCTTCATGTGCAAAAGAGCTGAGAGAGTTCAAGGAAAATCCAGCCAGGCCAAGCAGAGGGAACGTCACCAGAGATTTCTGATTTGAGTAGTCCAAGTGCAGTGGTGAGTCTGAACTCCTAAGTGAAACTTGTCAGGCACAGCATTTGAATTAATATATCTTGAAAGGAGAGCATCATTTACTTCTCAGATAATTCGGGAGATCATTTTTTTATAGACACCCACCCAAAGTAGATAATCATGTGAGGAAAACATATTCCCCACCATTTCCCCCACAGACAATATCTCTGTACGCAGGGAAATACATCCACAGCACACAAAAATCCCCTACACCTCCTTCTCTCATGCTTTTCTACTCTGTTCAAAGGTACACTGTTCAAGTGAAGAGCATTTCCTATAAACCTATGTTTAATAAAGAGAACTTGTTGAATTTAATGTGAATCTTTCTCAGTTAAGAACCAAAAATACTCACTTTATAGGCCATCTGGGAATGCTTCCCAAATCCAAATTTAGGGTCCAATAACAAGTCCTACATACAGCCTTCATGTGTGAACATTTACTCTTCTGCAGTGAATTTCCCTGAACTGGAGCCAATATGACTCTGCACATGAAGGCAGCTACGTAGGGCGTCAGAAACCTGGCACAGCTTAATGCCCCAAACACTCTGCTTCACACCCTTTCTCTGCACAGACCCTTCATCCATTGTGGATGCTCATCTGCTCTGAACTATGGAGGGCAGGGGGGGGGTGTGTTAAGGACTTTCTGTAAAAAAACAAAGCCAAAAACCTTATGTTTTGAGAATTTGTTGAAAAATAAAATTTGGCTGCTAAAGTAAAGGCTATTAAAAAGATGAAAAGTAATCAATGTAGCATTTGCTTCCCATTCCACTACTGTATCAACTGTCAAATACTCTAAGAAGTAAAAATAAGAAATATTTCATTTTTCTCTTTGCTTAGGAATGAAGCATCTCTGCATAAACTTTGAAAATATTGGCAAAAATTACTAGGAATAATCCCGAAGTAACTTAATGGTAGAGGAATTTATATAGAGCCCGTTTAGTGTGCACCAATTTAAGTCTTGACAAATTGAGACTTGAGTTTTTTCGTCTTCCTAAAAAAGAAAATTGTTTTGAATTTTCTACATATAAAGTTGTTTCTCTCCTTGGTGCAAGCCCCAAGTGTGTTCAATGATTTTGCTAAATATGATTGAAAGAAAACCATGCCTGAGGGAACTGATCCTTTGCTGGATATGTATAAGGGTTTAAGCAGCTTGGTCAATGAGTGACCACAGCATATGAATCTAAAACTAATCTCAAAGAGCCTGAGGGCACCCAGAGAGAACCTAGTCAAGCAGTCATTTTTTCATGTCCTTTGAGCTAAATGCAGTGTCTATAAACAACTCCCTGTACACCTCCAAGAGTTTTGTTTTTCTCACATTAAAAAAAGGAAAGTTTTAAACAATATATTGTAGTGGGTGCATAACAGCAAACTAAAAAAAAGTTATATATTGGAACACCAAAATGAGACAGGTTTGAAAGCTGTTGAGAAAAAATGTGCCATGAAAATACTTCAGAGCCAAATCTGCCTCATGCCATCTCAGATCCATCTAGCTCAGAAGATCTGGGTGAAATGATCTGTACATTGAATACATGTGTCCACCACCAGTCATATCCAGCAAACCATACCCTTGGCTCCTGACCTTGATCCTCTTGTCTCAAACAAGAGAAATGGGTAAGGGATTGCTGCCCTCTTTTCTCACTGGTGCAGGTGAAGTTCTGTAATGCCACTTCAAAATATAAGCCAATCTTTAAAAAACTAAAGAAAACTTTAACAAAAATAATCTGTATTACTTAAAATCTTGGGAAGGAAACATAGAGAACTGATTTTTTAAAGAAACTATGGTAATGAACAAGTTCAGTTACATTTCAGTATAATGCTCCACAAGACAGAAGAACTGCTTTGTAAACAGGGGCAAGGGATGGGGGTGAGAAAATCACTGAAAAATATTAAGTCCCCTGAGCACCATGGGATGTGCAATTTCCATTGTGCTTCGAGACATACTTGTACGGCCTTGTTGCTTCTATTGATCACTGTAAGTCTTTCCTAATAGAGTTACAAGACATTTTCAGTTGCAGACTTAGAAACCTGTGGGAAATGGGATCCAATCATCTGGCTGCTATGTTCCCGTAAGGCCAGCTCTGTCTTGTTGCTACTGCTCTGTTGGGCTTTGAACACAATACCAGCACAACTGCAGCTCTGAAGCAGAGAGCGAGGATTGTGCAGAACAGGTTGTGAATTTTTGTGAGGAAAGAACCAAACCTTTGTTGTCATTTACAAAGTTTAGTTAATTTTCTTATTATTTTTCTTTGTTATGAGACTACTTGTCTCATTTCCAACAGGAAAGTGCAGGAAGAACGTGGGAATCATTAAGAGGTATTATATGCTCTTTCAGCACCCCAACAGGTATAGTAATGAATGAACAGAGATTGCTTTGTAATGTTATGCTGAGGCAGAAGGTATTGGAAATACTCACAGAAATGTCAATGAAAATAAACATTACATTAAGCAAGAAAACCAAGGCACAGGGAATCTGAAAAAAAACCCAAACTTGTATTCTGGATTCTTACTTGGATTAAAATAAACAAAAAACATTTGTGTTTTCTTATCAGATCTAGAAAAAAGATAATTGAAAAAGAAGAGGAAACTTGTACATTGGAAAAATTTCTATTGGAAGCATTACATTAACAAGTTACCTAGTACAATCTATGACTAGAAACTGAGACTGGAATAAAATACAAACCACTTTCCTCATGTAATATTACCAATGACAATCTAAGATGTCCATTTATTAAAAAAAAAAAAAAGTCTAGGTAAAATTCAAGGCAAAATCTATCCAGCCAAGAAAGGACTCCTGGAGGTTCAAGGAAGTCAGCTCAGGACTCCCAGAACAGAGCAGTGTACTTGGGATGCAAATGTGGGACAATATAGATGGACACTGTTATAGGCATAATTTTTTTCATGGACTACTTGATACATCAAAAAACTCAAAACAAAACAAGATGCTTTATGGCAGGATTTTTCTCCTCTGAGAAGAGCCCATCAGTGGCCACAAGGACTAAATACAGGTTCATCACTGAAGAACAGTAATCTTTCCCTCTTGTTTCTTTCTGTCTCCCCCTGCAATGTGCATCTTTCATGTCATCAGTGTGACAGCTCTGAGATTAGTGGTACCACGAAAAGCTAAAACACTTCTATGTTTGATTTCATAGTAAAGATTTCTTTACCATTGCAGTGTAGACAACTATTACATCATGGTCTAGAGGTCTTTCCCAGGAAACACAGTGCAGGCACACTTATATGCTTATAAGCTGAAAAGTGCATTTGATTGCATCAACATAAATGATCATACTGGCTTTGGTGGAGTTCAGGGAGGTGTGAGGAAACAGTTTCTGTGGTATGCATTCCCCTCTGCAAGACATTATCTAAAGAGACTATGAACAAGAGAGTGAGGGGGAAAAAAGCATCACTCCAAACTGAAAGAGAATGAAATGCAGCACAAAATTACCTAGGAATATTTAACAGCCCAGAGTATGAAACGGTCCATGAAGACCTGCCCTCATAACCTCAGGAATACAAACCAATCTGTGTTTCATCATCTGAAACTTGAACTTCTAGCTAGTAGCTCTGTGCTCTTCTCTCTGCCTTCTTCAAAAACTCCTCCTCAAGCTGATTTACACTATTTGCTTCTACTGCTGACTTCGGCAGTTTGTTCCAGACTGTATTTCAACTACCCTTTGTGTAAAACTGTTCTGTCTGAATATATCGGAGTCCCTAAATTCTGGTACACATATTGGAGTGGTTACAGAAGTAATTTTAGTGTGGCTGGCAGCTAGCCTAACTCGTGCTCTGATCTCTCCTCCCCTCCTTCAACCCAACAGTTAATACTTCGCCATCAAAGTCAGGGCTGCTACAAAGAGAGTCTGCCCCAGCCAAGTGCCCAGGGGGACAGCACTTGAACTTGTCACATATTGGCAGGACACTGCGGCCAGAGCAGCCTACCTAACCTTTAGAAGGGGACCAAAGTAGCGAAGAGCAAAGAGTAAGCAAATAGAGAGGAATAGGACTCTATGTCTTACTATGTTAAATAATTTGATCCTATTCACAGACCCTTTATCTGCTTTCCACAGACATTTTCATAACTTAAGAACAAAACAAAACTGTCCATGGGTTTAAAATATATGGATATAAATAAACTGTAAAATAGCATTTAATATAAAGATTTGTGAAAACTGAATTTTACTCTTTTTATTTCTTCACTTTGGATGAAAGAAAGGACTAAATTTATTGGAATCTCACCTGCACCTGTAGGTTGACAATTATGTGGCTCTAAAGAAATGGGACAACGAACAGCAGCCCCCAGATCTTGAATAAATTCAGTTGATCTTTAACAGGAAGTACAGGATTCTTAATTTTGACTTCTGAGGACCTGCATTTTCTAAAAGATGATTATTTGCTAGCACCTTTTTAAATCCACTGTTGTGCATGCACTAAGGTTAGGAAAGAGGCAGATAATCTATCAAGCATGGCATAACTTTTAAATGAAGGTGACATATCTTTCCTAGTCAGAAGAACTTTCATCAGGAATATTTTTGAAAATTTAGAAAATCTCTTTGATGTCTAAAAACTGTTCTCACATTCTTTTGAAGCAGACAAAAGGTCAATGTTAATTGCAATATGTTGTAAATCATATAGATTACTTTCAAGAAAATATTTAAGGGAGATATCTTATATGTGACATTCATTCTTCAGCTAGTCAGACATGGATGATGTTTAATTTATAAAGATTTAAAAGGATGGAAGTCTCTTGCAAAATACAGAATTTAATGAAATTCTTCTGTTTTGTTACCAATTCACAGATATCATCTCTTCTTATTTATGGAGAAAAGTGTATTAATCATCACATGCAGAGTTGCAAATTCAGCAGAAACATAAATTATCAGCCCTAAACCTCATATTCTTCCAAAGGATCTGTAAAGCTAAAAGTTTTGAATAGCTTGGAGAGAACAAATGGACAAGAAAAGATAATGCATCTTTTGAAACACAAACCTGCAAAGATGTTATGCTCAATTACTCTGACAAAAGATTTGGAAACAACAATATCCCCTGTGGAATACCACTGCTAAACTGGAATGCTAAATCAAAAGCTCAAAGTTAAGTAAGAATAATATACCATAAGCCACATTAAATGTGTATCATCCTTAAAGATAGAACCCACTTGAATACTTATTAAACAACTAATTCTACATTTGGGGAGCAGGGGAAAGAGATGGGAAGATTTCAGATTAGTAAAATACTGGTAAAAGTATCACTCTGGATGTCACATAGAGGAATGGTGGGACTGGGCAGGCTGCAAGTCCTCAGGTGACCATGCAGGGAGTTCAGAGGCTGTTTTACAAGATAAACAAAGATCCATACACAACAAAAAGGCCTTTCAGAACCAGAGGCAGGGAAGGAGCTTCTTTGGAAGGGTTTTGGAAGAAGGAGGAGTGACAGCTGTGGAGCCAACAGAAGGCTGCTATGTGCAACTGAGGACGCCCAGAAAGCTACTGGAAAAAGATGCTTCAGGAATCTCAGTAAGGCCATGTTGTAATGGTATATGGAAAACATGTTTGTTTTATTTTTGAGAAATGCTTTCAGCCAAGATGCACAAAGAACAGGGTTCGCAAGCAAGAAAAATCTTCCATCTGCTGGAAGAAACAGGGATGCGTCCAGCCACCTACTCTGGGATAGGGAACATTTTCCAGGCAGCTGATGTTATCAGCAGTGTTCATCACTGCATTGCTGTAGATGTTTGGGAAGCTGCCACATTTGGGACACATCTATCCCGATGCTGATGTTGAGTAACAAGGAATGGAATGTGGGCTGTTTCTGAGGGACAGGAATGACGTTGCCAAAAACGCACTAAGAATACAAGTCCAATTTAGGCCAGTCAGTTCTTATTATCTTCACTGAGATGACAAGTCCATAATTTTGGCTGCACAGAAAAAAGGGATCATCTTTCTGAACTACAGGCCTGACATGCAGAGCTGCTGCACACACAGGCTAGGGAGGTGGGATCTGGAAGGTCCTCCATACACAGTAGGTGGATATTGGAAGTCTTGAGTTCCTGTACTAGGACAGTGATAGGATTACTTACAAGTGAAAAAAAACAAACCCGAACAAAAAAAAAATATACCTAGGAAAATTGAGGTAAATTGTGCTATAATTTTTGTCTACTTGCTTTTGTTGTTTCTCCTGAATATCCAGTCTGTGCCCTAGATAACAGGGGTGATGCTGTGGGATCAGCTCTGCTACTCTCCTTGTTCTCCAGACAGATATGCCAGTCATCAGAGGATCATTATTTACCTGGAAAAGGATGAATTTGTTGATTGATGTTAAAAGCTTATAGGGAAGTTGAAAGGACAACAAACAAGGAGAAATACAGAGCACACAACTGTGGTTTTAAAGTTAATGGGTTTTTCCCATCAGGTAATGCTGCATATGAAATAATAATGGTGCTAACTAAAACATTAGTTACTACTTGATGATGACACTTTACATCTTTCTGTAAACCTCTTATTGACACTAGCAGAATCTCCTGTGAATAAGAGAGAATAATGTCCTACATCAATATCTGGCATATGTAATGTGTTTATATAATCCAGTCTTCTTCACAGAATTAATTTGATCTGTCTGGTTTGGAGCATGTATTGCTGGTTACTTGTGCTCCCTCTGTGCTTTTATTTCTTGAAGATACAGGTTCTGTTTTTTGGCATCTTGGCTGCCTATTGAATGGGGGTAAAAGCACAGATATAATGGTAGTCTACTGACAATCACTGTTGCCAAGCAAGAGCTGTGTTCGTGTGGAATGCAAACAACAGCCACTCATCCTTCAATTTGAGAACACCAAATTGACAGGTAGCTCTTAGAGAAGTTTCACTTCTAAATTATTAAGTAAAAGAGAAAGAAAGGGGAAAAAAAGCACAAGAAATTAGAGACAGTTACTGAATTACTCCAGTGAACAATATTGACTGACAAATCCAGCCTCAAAAATCAGAATTAAAATTAACAGCACTTACTGCAGTCAGTCATATTGGAGATCTTGAAAGTATGAAAGATTAACAAATGCTGTGAAAGACAAAAGCAATTATAACATAAAAAAATATTTGCAAGTTACATTTTATACAAGAGTAACACATCCTCACAAGTTTGAAAACTTTGCATTACCCAGAGGGAGTAATTGCTTATCTTAAAACTTTTTCAAAAAAGTTCTAATGCAAGGGATATAGCTATCAATCAAAATCAAATTAAAAGGGTTTATGGCAAATGAATCAAAGCAGTACAATTTTATTTTTCTGATGAGATTTATTTACATAGTGAGATTAAAAATGTCTTAGATTTATGCATTCACTCTTGGAACATGAATTTTCTACTTTTAAAACCTTTAATGTAATAACCTTTACCCTGGTTTGAGATAAGCCTATGTCAGCATTTATAAAGTAAGGTCTTTCTAGCCGTTTGGTCTAGTATAATAAACCACTTCCTCCTCCTGTGTTAAATGATAACTTTTATTCCTTTAAAGCTCCCTTTCCTTTAATCCAGCATTTACATTCTGTTTTCCTTTCCTCTTCCAGTTCTACCTCCAGGTCTAGAGCAATTCTAGGAAACTTTGCCAAGAGATTCATCTAAGGAAAACAAGAATATTTCTCTAGAAGCACATTGAGGACTAAAAGCTTCTTCTGGATGCAAAAAGTAGTGGTAGCACTGCAATGGGATTACATTTGAGACTTAAAAGATCACAGCTTTACTTTCACTGCTGATGCACCACAGATGCACACATCCAAGGATGTTTGCTATGACAATGGACAAATTTGTGCTACTCATACATCCACAGAGTAACACATGAATAGAGAAGCATATTTTCTTTGCTGCCTTCTATCGTTAAGATCATCTTCCAGGATTCAATTATTTAACACACCAAAATATCAATCCTAAATAGCCATCTCATCTACTCTTACCTTTCAATTAACTTCATTTTTTCCAGACTTTGATCCACAAACATTGTCAGCTTTCCCTTAAGCCCTAGAAGTTTTATTTCTTACCAACCTTCAAAGTCTCATATTTGTTGTTCCTTCTTCTTTTTTATAAAGTGCATCATCAATAAGATACGATGAGATCAATTACAGCTGGGTCAGAGTACTGCAGAAAGGACTCATGGAATAGGCACACAGTTTTAAAATTGTACAGTTTCCCAGAACTGGTAAGCTGCTGAGCTGTGCTCAGTGTTCTACAAATAAAATAGATGTCCAAAACACAGAAAGAGCACCTTATTATTCATGGGGCATCTTAAGAGCTCTGGCAGTTTCCCTGTGAAAAAAACAGGAAGAGGAATTATTAGCAGGGCACTGAAGGGACATGCTCAGTTAGTTAACAAACAAGGCACGCTTATTTCGTTAGGCCATGCCATACATGGATACCTGCTTCCTGCATCTCCATAATCACAATGACAAGGAGCAGGACTTCTGCTTGCTACGAAGCTTACTGGATCACTGGATATGGTTTTCAGAGCCTTGCTGCACAGATTCTGCCAATTTGTGTTCAGGCTCTTATTCAGGCTAGAACAAGTAGCCTAACGAGCACCTGGAACAAGATGGGAGTCCAACTGCCCAGACTGGACAGTACCTATGGCAAATACAAGTAATCAATAATCAAACTCCTTATAATTTACCATTATGCCAGACAAACAAATGAAGTAACCAACACCACTGACATAATGGTGACCAGGAGAGAGCTGCACTTGGTGAAATCTTTAGAGGTTTATATTTTGACCCTTTGTTTAATCTTCTTGCTCATCCTAGTTTGTCTCCTCTCACACAAACCACGTTCTTGTGACACACCAAAAAAAGGAGCTGCATTAACACATGGTGCCTGAGGAACCATGCAGCTCTCCAGCTAATATATGGCATTTGGCCCAGCTTCCATTCCCATTGACCATTTTACCCAGGGCCATAGAAATATCTGGAACAACCAGCAGCAGCACTCTGCTCTGAGGTGCTGTTTTCCTCTGCACCTTCTGTGTCATGAGCCCTGGGCTTGTGCAGAACTGATGGGCTGTGCATAAATGTCATATATGCCACTGTGGAAATCTGCTGCTCTTGGGACAGCATAGCTGTACTCCACCAGCTCAGTCTTACATCTGAGAATGAACAACAAAAGACAGATGTTTCCAGTATATATTGGATTTTGAAAGTGCTGAAAAGCTGTTCTTAACATTAACAGGTATTGCAGGAGGAGCTCTGTATGAAAAATGGATCTAATGAATGCACTACAAGCTTTTCTGCAACAGGTGAAGGAAGACAGGGTGTGGCAATAACTGGAGATCAAAGGAAGGTAAATGTCCCAGTTAGCAATAAAGCTTGATCACTACAGTTCAAATAATTCAATTTAAAATACTGCAAATCTACTACTGCAGCATATAATATCATTGTGACTACGTCTAGTCTAACCCACTGATGACCTCAGGGAATTTCCAAGAATATAAGTTCTATTTTCTGTTCTTTCATCCCTAATGTATACAGGCAGACTTAGCTATGTCTGCAGCAAGAGAAGCCATCACGTCTTAAGAAAAAACATGACCACTCCCATTATCTGAGTGACAAATTTTGTATCTGCAATTCACCACTATCCCACACCAGCCTTTCTGCTAAACTAAATGAGACGGACTCAGCTCTCTAAAATTATCAGGTTAGAAGCGACATTTTTGTCAACTATGACATGAAACCATAGCAAGAAAAACACAGCTGACATACTAAAATATGAAAAGCTGCCATTATATTTAAGGTGTTTCTAAGAAAGAATATTGCATTTAGTATTGTGAATAAATTTACAGGTTTAGTATACATCAGACATTAGGCTTTATTTTTCTGTATAAAATAAATATAGCTAGAGTATAAGATTATGACTTCACTATTATTTTATAAAACCATTTAATTTAAATAGAGATGCCTATTCACATGATACCATAAAAATGAAAACAGAACTATCAAATTATTGTACAACACAAGCACATTGTACATGAAGACAACATATGTAGACTTTCTTGTGAAACTGCTGGGTTTTATCACTGTTTAATGATTTGTTGCACTATTTATAGGATAAACAATAAATCTAACATGATTCATCATATTAGCCAATAAATCATGAGACAAATCATTAGGCAGAGTGATAAAATCAAGTGTTTTAGAAATAAGTTAATCTATGATGCCAATGCCTAATCTAAACTGTTGCTTAAAAACCCTATTTACTAATCATTTTTACATAAAGAAAGACTGATGATTATGTAGATTAAACGTGTACTTATTCCTCTAATCACATGTTCTGTGCTGGTCTGTTTAGAAAGGAAGAAAAAGATTAAATAAATCCACTGTGAAAAAAAAAAAAAAAAGGTGATGTTATTTTGATTCTATTTGTATATTTAACAAGGGCTGTCTGCACCAGTTTTGAGTCTTCCCTTGATTTTGGGGAAGAAATGGTTAATTAAAGCATGCTGCAAGGTTGCTGGACAGATATTATCTTCAGCTATGAATTCCATAATACCTTAATTAACAATTTCATTAAGGCGTGATGGCTGGTTCTAAGGCTTCTTCATTCTTCAGTCTGAATATAACCCTGTAGACTTTCTCATTTGTGACAACTGTGTTTATAGCTTCTCTACCCATAGAGCTTCATGGCACTTCGAATTATGCTCAAGAGTATATGGGCATCACGTCACATTTGTGTGCCTGATATCATACATGACTAGCTGCGCTCCAGCCAGGGTCCTTAATGTACATTCTACAGATGGACTACCCTCTGAATGCTTAGCCAGATATTAAGTTAAATCTTTTTGGAGTCAAGCTTGTTTCACATCAGTTATACAAACATATTGGTTCCTTTAAAAGGACAAATGCACTGAGAGTAAGACAGGGAATCTAGGTCGGAAATCTAGGAAAATCATTTTACATTCCAGTTTGGCCTTTAAATTTGAAAATCTCTTCTTTGGGAATTATTGTTATCTGTGAAGGGTTTGTTTTCATTTAGTTAATCCCAGGGAAAAGTGGCTGAACAATATTTATCAAGAAGTAGGTAAGCATCATACTTGGCTTAACACGAAAGAAACATAAACAGCAAGACAACCTCCTTCCCTCTCAGTTTCTATTTTGTATTAAAATGCAACAAACCTGAAAAGATAGTGACAAACCAACACAATATTTTCTAGCTCAGGATTTTTCCTCAAAAAGGAAAAAAAAAGTTAACATTTTCATGCCACTGCCTATCCATTTATTTATCACATTGGGACTATGTCATACATACTGTACCTTCTTGATAAGGCTAATCTTGAGAGCAAGGTATTTTCCTGCAACTGAAGGAATATGTTCAAGTCAAAGAAAAAGCATCTGTAATTAGGGATGTGACCAACTGTTTACTTGTCACACAGAGTCAGGTGAACTAACCCTTCCAGCTCACCGAGTGCACTGGGGAAATGAAAAGGAGAGCCAAGCCCAGCCCTGAGACTCTGTCAGAGAGGGTGAAGGGAGCAGAGGTGCTATTGTTGAGTTTGTTGGTTTATGGCTTTTTATCTCAATCCATACAGCATGCTTTGCAAAAGATGTCTGAGGGAAAACTGGAGAAGTGATAGCAATTTGATGCTTTATGCAGTATAGGCATGGATCATTTGTTTGTATCTTTGTTTGTTCTATAATGTGCAGACATCCCATACATATAAAACATAATAACTAGGAGCACACAAGAATCACATGCCTGCAGTCCCTTCTTATTCCTTTAGAACCTGCTTATCTTTTGCTTCCCTTTGTCGTAATGACATTTAAGGTCAGATTTTTAAAGGCACTTAGATGCCTCATTTTATTGAAATCAATGGGAGCTAGGTGCTTAAACATCTTTGGAGAACTAGCCCTTTAACGTTTATTAACAATGCCTCAGATGAAGGTACATCCCAGAAAACATAATAATTGCCTTCCTTTATTAACTGTGGTGTGTCAAGATAAGATAGAATCAAGTCCTCAGACTCATCTCCTCTCAATGATTTCCTAAATGAGATCAGTTCCCACTTACATCCTGAATGACCAAGGGTGACTAAATCAAAGCACTGAATTATGTTTATGTCCTTGAAACTCAAATCATCTTGCAGACATATCTCCTAGTATTGCTGATTCCCATATTACCAAGTCTCAAAATGTTTGGTGTTTTTCTTCCACATTCAGCTATAATCATTTTAACTACAAGAGCATATCTCCTTTTTCTCTTTAGGTAAAAATGAAGATTTTTTTTACTTTTCTTTTTGAGAGCTTAGATTCTCATATGTGAACAATAGAACAACAGATAAAACAGGATTGTATTTTTCCCCTGAAACTTTTAGTCTTGCCAATTCACATATACCTTGTTCATCAATACATGGCACAAAGCAGAAGGACCTCCAAGTCAGCCATGAGAATACATCTCGCATCTTTGGGAAAAAAATTAGAAAGTCAGGAACAAAACATTTCTAACAGAAGCTTTTGGATTACTGGTAAGGAAGAAGTAAGAGAAAGGGAAGGACTCTTTTCCTGACAGAACTTCAGAGTCAATGGAGAATCTTTTCAACCACTAGAACGAGTGTTGGATGAAGCAGTGAGCTGAACCTCCTAGCTCAAACTCATACATTCCAGTATTTTCCCTTGTTCCTGGAAAGGTTGATTTCTATCAGTACTCATTTTTACCTTTACTAGAACACACTTGGTTAATGTATTCTTGGTGGCAACCTTTCTCCATATTTGACTTCTACAGCCAGAGTAGTCGCATGCCCTCCTCCAGAAAATCTCTGCTGAGTGTTATGTACCTTATGTGCTAACAGGAGATGTCCATGCTTTCAAGAGAAACATATACTTGTGCCTTTTAAGTCATCCAAATATATATATTTTGCTGCTGTGATTTCCTTTCTCATTGCTGTATCTCTATTTTCTACTCTTCCTTTTCTCTGAATATATTTCTCTCCAGTTTCCCTCCAATGTTCCCTACTTCTCTTTCTTCATTCGTTTCTCCCCAGCTCTCCCTGCACCTTTCTCTCCCTTCTGATATCTTTCAGTTCTGCTTTTTATTTTCTTGACTGCAAACTAGTTGATCAGCATTAGACAAAGCTAGTAACAGTCACCACAGGCAAGACAGATATCAAAATTTTAAGTCACTATGTCCAATCCACATTCAAATACATATGAAAATGGGACTGATGAAAAACAGTGAGCATTTCTGTTCTCTCCTCAGGCATCTTCTTATTTGACTTTCTGCTATTCCTATGCACTCTATTTTTCTCACAAGGGAAGATGCCAGAGGGAACAGATTTAAGTTGCCAGTAGCACCCAACTACAACAGACTGACCAGATAATTTCATTTTAGAATCAGAAATGATGTCTTGACTCACAGTGTCTTTTCTCAAGCCCTCCTCTCCTTCCTCCAGCCCAGCTAATGTCCTGCAAAGGAACACTCAGATATGGCAACGGCTCTGTACCTTTACCTTGTTCTATTTTTAATCCCCTCATAGTGAGGGACCAGCAGACCATCACTGGGCAGTGGACATTATGTGCCAGTGCACCATAAGATGTGTTTAAATCATTAACATCCGTCAGACTTAACTAACTGCAAAAGATCTCTCAACTTCTCACACTATTTCCCTTGAACTGCCAACACAAGAAAACCAACTGCATTTTGAGAGTTTTTTACATATATTTTTCACTTAATTTTCTTTTCTCTTTGTCAATTGCCAACTGATTTCTTGGAAGTCTAACTCCGCACCTGTGATACATGAAACATAGTGATTATTTTTTAATCTCTCTATAACTGCTAGGGAGAAGACTGGATTCTGTTGCATTTCTGTAGAAACAGACAAATCCTGGCCACACCACCTCTCCAGGGCAACTGCCTCTAAAGCTTGCTAAATCAATTTTAACACTCTGCTGTTTAATAACAGCATAAAGCACAGCCCTTGCGTGGATTTAATTAGAGCCATGCAATTGACATAAAGCACAGAGAACAGTGTTGCTTTGGAAGAAACCCACCCATTATCTCAATAAATTCAAGACTGACTGGACAGGCACTTCTTAAAAATTAAATTTTTGAGGTATTATGGTCAGAAAAACTACTCCAACAGTCATTCTGAGATAAAATTGTAATATTTCAAGTACCTACCCTACCTACAATGTCTGTTGATGCCGACATTGTGCTCATTGAGATGCAGGACCAGGGCTATTTCGTACATTAGCACTGATGCTTTTTTCCTATCGCTATTCAACCCAGATGTTTGCAAAGTGATAATCAGGTGGCATGGAATCTGCATGGCTACAAAACTGAGTAGGACTGAGACCGTATTCCTGTAAGTTTCTTGTATTTCTACATTTTAGAGTCAGAGTTTAAGAGGTTCTTATCTAAGACATCCAAAATTATTTCTAAAGTAGTACTGCAAAAACACTTTACAGTGAATTACTTTTTAAAACATATTTTTAAAAGAAACACATCACCATATTTTCTGTGGGCTTGGAAGCTTATGTTAAGTTTCCAAATAAGTCAATTCTATAAAGATAACATCTTTTCTTTAAAAAAAAAGTGTTGCAAGCTAATACTGTACATAACAAATAAGCTTTAATTAAAATTTAAATTGAAATCTGTATTGGCTAATCATTCTTGAACAGGAAATATTTTAAGGCAAGGTTTTCAAAAGCTCTCTGGTCAAACGTTTTGGTGCTTTGTACCTATAATTAGGGTAAAAATGTCAAATTCTGTTCACCAAAGTATAAGCAGAATTTACTAACGTGCTTGATGTCCATCTGTTCCTATTGTGACATTTACAGCTGAATTTCTACACAAGCTTAGCACCCAAAATGCTGAAGTCCTCTGGGAATCTGGATGTGTTTTGACAAATAGTATCTGAGCCCAGGTAAAATTTAAAATGTTTTTTTAAAATGTAGTTCCAGCTGCAGATGGTGGACTATGCTGAAAATCTGCCCTGTAACCATCAGTATCACATTTCTTTAACACAGTTGTTCTGAAGGATGCTGTAGCACACATAATGCATGCACTAGTACAAAAATTGTCATTTTATTTGTTTAATTCACATGCAACTGATTTTCTGATTACTTTGTTACCTATCTGACAACTGTTCTATGTAGAGTCACTCAAATCTCTTAAGCCACATGTTAAAGTCAGCTCCAGATGAAGACTGAAAACCACCCCGAGAGATCAGTGCAGAGTCAGATTTGCTGACCCATTAGCCTATTCATTACCAATGGAGGTAATAGCTGTAAGAATATTAACAATGAGACCAGAAGCAGCCATAAAGCC
>VXBA01004393.1:1443774-1453774 GCA_013399895.1 Serilophus lunatus | reverse complement strand
AACAGATGGGATGCCATTACTAAAAGGCAGGTCCTTAAAATCTATCATCATTATAAAAAGCTTGGACATTGTTAAACCTGGGATGCTGTGTGCCCAGCTGGATTAATTAATACCCACTACTCATTGACCTTTCACTGAGAATGTGGACGATCATTCCCCAAAAGATAGATGATTCTCTCCCTTGCCTTACATTGATGATGAACACAAAACCTTTTGATGCAACGGGAGGGAAAAACCTAAGTGTACAATTGCAGGTCATATAATGTTTTCTTCTACGTTAAAGGAAATTTCATAGTGTATTCTGAAGGCTGTGTGTCAGTAAAATTCCCAGTGCAAAATTCAGAACACTAGCTCATCAGGCACATCTAGTCATTCATAACACACCAGATTCTTCACAGACAGACACACGTGCTGCTCTACCAGCTTCATCACAATGTAGTGAGATTGCTGACTCTCCTTAGTGCAAATTATGACCAGTATTACATAAAACATACAACTCTTCATATATACTTCATGTTCATATTCAAGGATTGTTGCACAGTTTACTGTATATCTTGTATTAAACAAGGAATAATCTGTGTTGAACTTTTAACCACATGGAGTTTTTACAGCGCTGTTCTCCAGTAAACTGTAGTCATTATCTAGCAGCACACACTGAAGGGTGAAAAAGGAACCTATCCAAGTCAAACTGCAGGAGACATATAAGTTGGAAGTAGACCAGGACACCAGGGCTAATTTCTATTATCCTATAATAAGTACACGAGAACTTTAATGACCACAAATGGTCAAAATCCCAGTGTCATGTCTTATCTGACTGAATGCTGACAGCTCCAGCAAAGCCGTCCATTAACACCATGCTTGTGTGCACGGTATTGACTCTGGAGGCAGAGCACTGCCCACCAGAAAAAGGCAAGGAAAGGCTGTGTTTTCTTTTGTTGTCTTTCCTAAAACAATTATTTATTTGCTAGGATGTTGAACGTGAAATAACATGCTAAACAGATACTCCATGAAAGGTATTGAACCAGCACATGCTTAATTTCATGTATCATAGTAGCAACCGTGAACTCAAAAAAAAAAAAAAAAAAAAGAAAAAGGAAAAAGAAGTATATAAATGCTACTTACCTTATTTATGCTTCCCCAACTTCCACTCATTTATGGCTCAGAGATTGTCTGATCTAGAGTTAGCATGTTTTCATTTAATAGCTTTGAATAGAGTTTCCTTCCATGAACTTGTTTGCTTCACTTTTGAATCTATGTCAACTTTTGGCACTCTTAACTGCCTCTGAAATGGAGTTCCATAACTCACTTAACATCTGAGTATGAAAAAAAAATTGTTTCCTTTGTTTTGAATTACTTTATTTTTCACTTGATGCTCAGATCTTACATGTGAAGAGGATACAGTCATTTTCCACTTACTCTTTTCATGTCACTCCCAGTCCTGTAGATCTTTATAAAATTCTCCGTCAGTTGATTCTACTCCAGGCTGAAGATTGTCAAAATTCTTTTATCACACAGAAGCTGTTCCATAAGTCTGATCACCTTTATCATTCCTCACATATCCACTCTGAAACAGAAGCATGAGAATTACTCATAGCACTGAAGAAGCTGAGGTACTAGAGCTCTACACAGACAGTCATATTTTCCCATTTGTCTTCAATTTATCTCCTAATAATCCCTAACTCAGCTTGAGTGGTTTTTTTTCTGACCAATTCACCTGAAGTCAATGGAATTGGGAATTTCTCAACTTCTGTTACTTAACCAAAGTACATTGTGCCTCACTGTCACCACAACTACCAACACTGACAATATCAGCACTGTGATATCTGGGATACTTCTGGTCCCATTACAAGACACTGCCTGATAACTGTGATTTTCAAATTTCTAGCTTAGCTTTCAAAACATTATTGTCCTTTTCAGATAAATATGACAATAACTTTTCTATTGGTCCATAGCTGAGTTCCAAACTAGTTCTTTCTGTATTTTCTGTAGCAAATAACAGTACCTCAGAAGTATTTGACTCTCCCACAAAACCTTGGTGAGAGTAAAGTTTAGTCTTCTCTAATAAAACTGAGGCTAAATCTGCTTACCATGGACAAAGATAAAACCTTTCAGGACCCTGATTTAATTAAAAATAAGCCCATGCCCTCTCCAAACAATACACAAAATTTCAAGCAACAGCTAATTTAACTTAAAAACTCAAAGGACTAGAGAAAATCTGAAACTGTTTGGAAACTGTCACCAACAGGTTTGAATTGCTACTTCAGTTTTCTATGTTGTAGTTTCTCCCACCTGAAGATAAGAACACCAGAAGAAATGTGAATTACACAAAAAGCCCTGGTACTTACTCCATCAGCAACGCAGTTCTACCAGCTGAACTGTAGCATTGACTCATTGTCCAACCTTCTATTACAGGTAAAATCTCAAATATTCTTCAGACCATCAGAAAAATAAGGTTATACCTCTGTTACAGACAATGTAATCTGAATACAAAAGAGCTTGTTCTATGCCCATCTATGTCAAAAATCACCTGTAAAATTTTTGTAACTGGAAGAGATTTCCAAGAAGGAACAAATGAAGAATACCTTTGGTTTCTCACATCCCAGACTGGATTTTAAGTACTGAATAAAAATATCTGCAAACTAAATAAGTAAATTCAGAATTCAGTAAGTTGAAGGAAATAAAAATGGTAACATGGCTTTCCATATTCCCAAATCATGAAGTCACAAAAACTGGCTACAATAATTAACTTCAAAAATTATTAACAAAAATTTTATTCAATGCATTACAATCTTCCTTTCATTTTCAGGTGCATTCGTAACCCACAAGCACTTGCTTGTCAACAGCACTGCGTAAAGGCCAACTAAGTCTGGGCAGGGAAAGAAGAGGGCAGCTCTTGTCAAGATTCAGAAGGACAACACTTATAGACTGTAGCTGAACCTCATTAGGAAGCCATTCACAAGAATAAAGCTAGAGGATAGATATTCCCTATATATGGAATATTAAGATATAGACATAAAATGCATAAAAAAAGGCTGACAATCTTCAGGACAGATGGCTGGCTCCTACATTTTTGCCAGGATATGGCTTCCTCTCTTCAATTACCACTAGATTTGTCAAGGTCTGATTATGTATTGACATGAAATTGTTACAATCAATCACATAATCATGACTATGATACTAATAAGCAAAAATTACATTAAAATAATTATGAAATAATGTTGCTAGAAAACTTGATGCATTTCTATATGTATCTTCTGAAATTTAAAAGCAAGTCAGAGGAGAAGAGTGGGAATCTCTACATGCATAAAATATACAATACACACTCAGCCTGGTTTTGAAAAGAGCCAAATTATGATAGAAATAAAAATACATTGTAAGTGAAATAAAAATGTATTGTAAGTAAAAAAGAATATAAAATTATTCCAAAACTGAAATGCAAACATATACACCACATAGTTTCAGTAGTAAATTGGAAATGATAAGACATAGGAAAAATAGTATAATTCCTTGTTCTGCTACTAATTCCACATTGATATTATCTTTATTGATTATATAGAAGTCTAGCTAGCAAGTAGTATTTTCTTGTCGTCACACTATATAAGAGCAGCAACTATAGAAGTCCTCAAACTGGACTTCACCCTTCTTTCACAGTCAAATTTTCTATATTAACAGAAATATATTTAGGGAATAAATAAGACAGTTTAAAAAAAATCTGCAAGAAACAAAACTGGGACACTTTAAATTACTTCAGCATAAGGGATACCACAAGGAGGACTCAAAGGTGGAAGTTTTTTTGAAGGTAAGTCACAAGATGACTAGGAGGCAGGAATACATAGTTAACATTTATTCTTTCCGTGTCAATTTTATCCTGTATTGTATCAGAAAAGCAAATGATAGGATTTTTTTAAAATTCTTCGTTATACTGCCTTTCTGAATGCATTCCTCATCTTTGATTGCACCATCTGGTTGGCAATTTGCCTATACATCCTTCCTGCTTTCTCGGAAACTAAGTGTGGATGTGCTTAGGAAAGAAATGGGAAACATTGCCACTCAAAGAGTTGCCTGCCTGCACCATTTTAATTCTTCTCCCATTCTTGCCCCTTTTCCCCTGTTCCATCACCATGTTACTGACTCTTGAGCATGCCTGTGGTCACACACTGGTTTACTTCCAATAGTGGTGATACCAAATGTTTAAATTTCAAATACCTTTTTAACAAAATGTTTTCACGTATTCCCTCCACAAAGGAAGGAAGTTTGGTTTATATGCCTTTATTTAAGGTGCACAAAACCACTCTTTTTAAATACTTACTGGTGTATCCAGACACGTGCTTCTTGCCCTCTCTAGCCCTCCCTTTTTCAACTACTTATATTTGTAAAAAGGAACTTATTTTCCACACATTTTTTTGTTTTTATTTTATCTGTAAGGTCTTTTCTCAGAAACACTAGACATTCCACTTAAGGACAGCATAATGATAAACACCAAAAAAAATTGGATGAGTTTTGGGTGAGTTTTTTACATTTATTTATATCATAAAACAGTATCAAAATGGTGCCAATGAATTCCCTGTAATCATGAGAGAGCCTGGAGACATCATGGGGGATGGAGCAGTGTCCTTCCATGCTGGAGGTGTTTGAATAACAGAGGTGCTCAGACAAGAACTACATGAACATGATGTGAATGTAGCTCACAGTTCATCTTCCTCTCTCCAACAGATGTTGGGAGCACTCAGGTAATATTTTCCCTTGTCTTTCTTCCCTTGCCATATGAGAGGCAATAACATTATCCAAATATATTAAAGACAAATGAGAGATATCCAGGACTTCCAGCCTTTTAGAGAGTAAACATAATTAGGAGCATGAAAGGTATGGTGTGTATACATTTTACCATCTGTGTGGGCCATATACGGGTTGTATATGGGCAGTACAAATCTTTTCTTCCAACAGAGGTCAAAAACTCCAGAAGACTTGGTCTCAAAAACCACAGATATTAGAGAGCTGATTTGATTAAGGTATTTGTGAAGATCCAGATGCAGAGATTTTTATGAAATATCTGTTTTCTTACACAGGAATTAACTGCACATCTGGAAAAGCTTGTCCAGACTAGCAGGAAGTTGTTTAAAGGCTTCAGGTTAAGCCCATAAGCCATAAAAAGACTTAGATAGGAGACAAGCACTAACACAAAATTGAGATTCTTCAGAATATCAGCTCAGTTAGCACCTAACCCTATCATTATGGGCCATGACTGCCAACATCATAGCCATCAATAGTTCTTTCACAAAGAGCTCTTTAGGTACCTAAATGTTTACATGTGAGCCTGCTTAGAAGCACTTGCTGTTCACAGTGCTCATAAATGCTCCAGTCAGACCTTAATCCCCACTGGCTTCACAAGTATTCCCTCTGCTTACCACACTGCCTTCAATGGATGTTCATCACCTGTCTATTTAGATTTCTTAAAAAATATGGATTTGGAAGATGGGATGGTAGCATCACATTGTGTTTTGAACTCCTACAAAAGATATCTGAGTTATCCCTGTCCTAAAGACTACTAGTACCCATACTTCATTCTGTATACATTGCTCTGTCCACCAGTCTTCTCTCTCTGCCTCCCTTTCTTTTCACCTTCACTTCAAGTATAGCAATAAAAATTACAACCAACGAGTCATAAGTAAAACTTATTCATTCCCTTTACATCACTGGAAGAACATGGTGCAGTGCAATTGATGATGCTGACTTCAGTATAAGTAGGGGAGTCACTGAGACTTTTACACTTCAGCAAAGCAAGCTTTTTTTCCCTTTCCTCATAAACATCATCTTTGACCTCAGCTTTACACATTATACTTTTACATCTCTGCACATCTCAAATCTTCTGCTCTCCTGCAGAACCAACTGTCCCGTTATTCTCTATCTGCTGTCTGGCTCAGTAGAAGTTTCTTCTCTTTTCTGAGCTATTGTGACTTAATTTGGTGCCACGATATTTGCTGAGTATTTCTCCAAATGGCTGTTTGACACCCAGACATAAATAATCATGAAAAATTGGCAATTTTTAGCGGGAAATGCCCCTGGTTTTCCATTAAAATGCCCTTGGCTATACCAAAGCAATGCAACTGGCTATAACCAACATGTTGAACACTGTTTTGTTACAGTTCTGCCTGTGAAAGATCTTGTAATACTGAAGGAATGTCAGTATTGTCAACAGGATGCAAGATCTATGTGTGCAGAGATTATAAAATAGAGAGCCCTTTAAACATTCTGAGTAGAAAGCAAGTTTTCAGCAACAAAAACACAAGTATTTAATAGTTAAGATACTTGTATTGTCTCAAACAGGACCATTATTCTGCATTCCAGCTATTAAGACATACTGCAGTATCCAATGTGCCAGAGCACTGTAACTTAGTAAACGATGACTTTTTAATGGAAAACCCTGTACATGTTAAAAATATGATACCCTCCCTAATCCTATGTAACTAAAGGTATCTTATGCAGACTGTGAAGATTTAGAAACCTCTGAAAAACAGATGCGCCAAGCAACCCGCTAAAAGCAAGCATATATTGAATTTATTTATTAATTTATACAGTGCCCATCTCAAAGCAGAGTCTAGAATCCTATACAGAATCAACCAAAATTAAACCAAACTGGGCTCACAGCCAAGAGAAATCAACTGTACCAATAAAATGGGAGAGGGTGAAAGAAAACTATTCCAAAAAGATGTATGTCTCCAGATACTGTGCTGTCTTAGTGGACACATCATAATGTCAATACTGGAAGCAACAGAAANGGGAAGAGAGCAATTATGACAGAGTTAATTTACAGGTATTGAAAGCCACAGTACAGAGGCAATTACAATGCAGGAAATACAAACTGTGTGAATTTTGAATGAAAATGGGGTACATATACTGCCACACTACATCTAGAAGATTTCAAGTCTATTGATCATATTGCATTTTATTGTTTGATTGTAATATTTAAACAATGAGAAAACATTGCTACTGCTGTGTGAGAGCTTTTGGTTGGGAATTCCCTCAAATATATGAACTCTTATTCTATCACTGTCCTCCTTCCCATATTTTATTTATAACACATCAGGGTTTTTAGTCCTTTTTACAATTTTGATGACTTAGATGAATAATGATGAGGTAGCTGCCTAAATACAGAGCTACTATGAAGAAATGCCTCTGAGATCTAGAGAGAAAAGACAAGGAAGCAGAACAGTCTTTTCAAAAGGCACAAAGATCAGATCACACAATTAAAATGGCCTTTGGCCACATATTCTCTCCTGATCACAGAATGACAGAATAGCTCAGGTTGGAAGGAACTACAGTTCCTGTACTGGACCAACCTCTTTGCTCAAGCACAATCTCCCAAAAGCACATTGCACAGAGGAGCAGTTCCCAGGACCTGGGGAAGCAGATTGTGAGGACTAAGTGATGCAGCAAGGGATGGCCCAGCAGCGGCCTTGGTCTCCCCATGGGGACACAGAGATCCTGGGCAGAATCCCAGATTGCTGCTTTGCCCACTTAACCCCTTTCCCCATCTGTTCCCTGGCTCTCAAGAAATGGCACTTACTGGCACTGCAGTCCCTGTGCCTTTGACCTACCTGCTGATATACCTGCTTTCACCAGGTCCTCACCTTGGCTGTCTCCAGGATTGCACATATGATGTCCCCAAGGAGAAACATGGTGTAGCCCTGTAAGTACAGGCAAGGGAGATGAATTAAGGCTAGTAACTTAATTCTTACCTTAGTAAGGTGTTTACTAAATTTGCAATTGTAAGGTTTCCCTTTAATGCAGTTTTCTGTATGTAATAATAAACTTTGTACCCATTTAACTGATTTTTATGCAATAGAACAACTGATAAATTAGAAGCACAGAGTCATGAAAAGTTCATTGTATGCAAATTGTGAAGACCGCTGTGATGTCTGCCATAGTTTTCAAGTCTGAATTGCTCTTTAGTAGCATTAATTTCTCAGTGTGCAAACATTTTTTCAGTCGCTTTTTGAGGTTAGACATTATACAAGTAGCTTAAAACTTTTTTCATACAGAGCCTTTTCAAAATCTCGTTACTGAAAATGGGAACAGTTCAACTGACGTGGATTGAAATCCATAGATTTTATAAAATTCCATATTTCTGAATGCATAAAGCTTCAACTCAGCTAGGTACTTAGGTATGTGCATACTAATTGCATACTAATAGTACTTTTCATATGAGTGCAATTGACAATATTTTTGAAATTAATACACATACCCATAATGCCAAACACACCAGACTCAGAGGAAAAAAGGGACAGGAAAGGATGGAAATACGATAAACAATGGATATGTTATTATCTTACAAGCATTAAAACCGTAGACAGAAGAGTAAATAGTCAAGGAAGCAGTCCAAGAACATATATTCAAGATGCACATAAACCCTATAGAAAGTTTTCCATTCTTTTTTCCCCCAAAGATTCAGCAAGAATGTTTATGTTTCTAGAACTGACAGCTTAGTGGTATATGAGGGTCTTGTCTTTTAAGCCAAAGTTGGAGGAAAATTCGGTATCACATCACATTCCTGAATGAAGTTCAAAGCAATGGAAGAGAGGATCTGAGATTTGCCTTTTGCTTCTTTGGTACAGAAGAATAGTGTAGCATTTAACTCATGTTCTTTACTGCTTGATCTTGTGGGAAAGAGAGCTCCAGTTGACACAGCACCATGTGCATAAACACAGTTGGATTCATTTTGACCAATGATGTAGCAAATGCATCCATATAATCCATCGCATAAATGTTGAGACCAAGCCTGTAAAACCTTATTCATGTGAAAAATCCCAGCAATACAGAGTCTAGATTAAAGGATACACATAAAACCCCAGCAGAATTAATGTTTTAAGCTCATCATTTTAGAGAGAGATAGTGTTTATATAAACACCCAAACTTCTGAGACATTCATTAGAATCAAAATGCAAAGCTTTCAGGTCTAACCGTTAACATGCTGGCACACAATTTCTGTGAGACAATCAAAATCTTTTTCAGAATCATTTTATCATTCCTATGTATACCCCAATTTTTAATTTTTTTAAAAGCTTTCTAGCTTTTGATTTATTACTTTTCTGAGGCTTATCAATCGCTTTTACTTTCTTGACACACTCCCATACTCATCTGGGCTGTAGCATGAACCCAGTGATCTCGGCGTCTAGAATTCTTTCTTAAAAATGCCAAATACTTTTCTCACTGCTACAATCAGTTCAAGCTTTCAATACATGAAATTGCTCTCTCCTGCAGTGCAGACACAAAAATGACCATTCTCCCAACACAGCACACACGTTCATGACTCGATTGCTTTGTGCTTGTTGTGTCACACTTAACCTCACTTTTCTAAAACCAATGTTTCCTATATACAATGGTAATTGGAAATGGCCTTCAATAGCTTCTCAAGAACACAATTATATTATATAATGATATCTGAGAATTAGCAAGATACCATATCACCTTGTTTATCCATAAGTAACAGTGTATGATGAATGAGAAAAACTGATCCTAGCTAATGCCTTTCTGACCACCAAAATTCACTAAATGGATGATTCTAATTGCTTCCCAATGCTTCTGAAATACCACATTCACAAAACTTTCATTTTATAATCTATATAGATAGTCTTATTTAAAAATAAAACCCACCTGTGTATGCTTCAGGCCTTACTTTAATGAAATTCTACACTTATTGTAGATAAAGCCACACAGAAAACATGGAAGTGACATTAAAGACCAGGATTTTCACTAAAGTAAAATGCTTTTTTAATGAAAAACTGACATTTTGCTAAAGTAATCAACCTTGGATTTATCGATAGGTAAAACAGTAATTTCTCCTTTGCTGAACCCTGGGGATTGCACAACAGTTTAATCTTGCATAAGTTTTCATTGAACTATTTTTTAGATGATTCAGAATAATCACACACCTTATTTAACACAAGACACATCTTTAATGTTTCACCTTTCTCTGCTTTATTTATAGCCCCCCCCACCCCCC
>VXBA01004393.1:1395238-1443734 GCA_013399895.1 Serilophus lunatus | reverse complement strand
CCAAAAAAAAATAAAAAAAAAAAATTAATGCTTTCCCATCTCAGAATCATAGAATGGTTTGTATTGCAGAGGCCTTAAAGACCATCTATTTCCAACTGCCCTGCCATGGGCACGAACAATTTCCACTAGATCAATTTGTTCCAAGACTTGAACACTTCCAGGGATGGGGCATCCACATCTTCTACAGAAAACCTGGTGGTAGTGTGTCACCACCCTCACAGGGAAGAATTTCTTCTGAATATGCAACCTAAACCTACTCTCTTCCCAGTATGCAAAGGCTATTTGTAGCTACGATCCATGCTAAAAGGCATTACAACCATTTATTTGTTAATTTCTTTAACTGATAAAGGAACTAAATACCTTCAGTTTTACCAATTCTTATGAGCTCTCTTTGCCCAGTATCCAGTTGTTAAAACAAACTTCCCCTAAATTAAGGTTGGCACTAATGGTGCAGAGACAGAAGCGCCAGTTTTCACAAAGAAGGGTCATCATAGTAAATCCACTGCCTTGGACATTTTGCAACCCAATCTGCTTTTCCTTGCGAGGATAAAATCTGCTGCTATCCTCTGCCTTCAGGACACCTGGATCTACAAATCTGCTCCATAACAAATGTGCCAGTGGCTGCCAAGGTTCAGAAAACTTTTGGGCACAGGTGTCAGTTCCTTGTCAGCACCTAGTGACAATAAACAGAATCTCTGCAATGTAATACAAGACAATACATTCACAAAGTCGTCGCATTTTCCCAGACCATGATAAGCTCCAAAATAAATGCATTTCAAGCCTTATAACACTCTTATATTCATAAGGTTCATTATTGTTTTTAATTTTACTTGATGCTTACCTACTTTTAATTTTACTCTTTTGCTTTACTGCCCAGGTGAAATTACTGTTAATTGATACCCTAAACAGAAAGAGACAAAAAAAAAAAAAAAAAAAGGAAAAGAATACAATTCCAGAAATTTTTGGTCCCTAACTAATCCTGCCATAGACTCACTACTGCCAAGATGGGACCATGTTAAAAGGTTCAAAGAATTACTTCCAAAATTTCTGTATCCTCTTTAATCTCTCTTGTCAATCTTTTAAAGTGGCTTTTTGGCAGTGAAAATAGCCATCTCCATTCTGTGACAAAACACTTTTATTGGAAGATGACCTTACAAGCAAAAAGTCATGATGTCTCTCTGATGACTGCAGCTGGCTTAGCGTGATTTTCAAAGGAACGGAGCCTCTCTGAAGAATAAGAACTACTACACCTTTTCCCTACAAAAAGAGTTTTATATCCTCCAAAAGGTAGTTTTCCCAGCACATTCTCATATATTAGCTTTTCAGGGGGGTTTTCCCCATGACTTTTTAGTAATTTTTGAATACCATTCCCCAGGGATACACAGTCCTACTTTGCCACATGCAGAACAGACATTTTGCTTGGTTTTGTTCTGGCTAATGAATCATATTCTACTTACATCGAAAAATCTCTGCTATCCCTTGAAAATCCCCCTCAATGTTCCTCAAGCTGCGTGCCCACCCCAGTGCCACCTGTACTTGCCTCCACTGCTAACAGTACCAGCTTACATCTCTTTGGCTACACAGATGTCAGCTTTGCTCTTCGGCAAACCCAGTCTGCTCCATGCATAATTTCATGAGGTTGAACCCCCAGATCTTCTAATGGCTTAAAAACTGCTTGTCTAGGCAAAGTTATCTGCAGATTCTCCTAGGCTTTCGTGCACACTGCATTGGGAATGTAAGAGTTTATTGTTGGCATTCGTTTTGGGTCAGATTCATTTTACTGCATAATATTGCAACAACCACTTCTATGGCTGGCAACATTATACAGTAAAACAAGTACAATCAGCTGATAACAATAAAGAATGGTGCACAGTTGTTCATTTCCTTAGCAAGAAAACAATCAATTTAGCAAACCAACAAAATCAATTAAATATCAGCTACTCTCCAAGATGCTGCTTGCTTTCTCCCATTTGAACTCTGGAGCCTTTCTTCCTGTGATGGCATAAATGACAAGAAGAAGATTGGAAATGACGGTCGCAGTGCTCCTTCACCTTTTCTTCTCAGCCGCAAGACCAGCAGAGAGGATTTCTAAGGGAAAAGTCATACATAAAGCACTCTGCTATTTGAGGAAAATTTACATTTGAACCTTATTGATAATAAGAAGAAATGATTAACTTCTCCTGTAAACAGCACACAATAGCATCGGGTTTGGTACTTCATTTATTCATAGACAGTTGGAAAAACCTATCATTGTGTGCTCTACCAGGCAGCAATCTGATACTATTAGTGGAACTCACAACACTTCATATTGCATGTGAAACAATAACTGACTCCTGAGTTTTGACAGCATTTTTAGCTTTTTGATTAAAGACATGAAGTTCTAAGTTGCAAAATTGTGCTTTCTTTTGCCTATCAGAGAAAAATGCCCTATCAAACCCATAATATATTTATTAAAAAGACATGTGTAAGTACTCACACACATAGTCTATGTGTGTGAAGAAACCTACCAGCCTAGTACATCTTTATTACAACAAATATCTTCATATAATTTTTTAGGTTAGGTCTTAAAAGAGAGATATATCCACTGACAGATATCACATACTTTTGAGATGCTCCAGGATTTTTACATCCTGAAACTCATCAGTTATTTTTTAATCTGCACTATAATCACACCATAATCATCAAAGCTTATTTTTACTGCTAAAACTGTTAGGAATATAATTCAACATTAATACATCAATATTGCATCAATAGACAAATACAAAATTAATATATAAAAATATAAGTAATTTATATCAATTTCAAATAAATGGACATTAATAGAATTTATCTTTTCAGAAAAATTTCCTGTTGATATGTTATGATTAAATCACTATATTTTTTAAAAGTACACCAGTGATATTACTAGTAAAACTTTTTTTTGCAGTTTTCACAATAGTTTTCTATCAAAAATCACATCTCTTAAAAATTATCACTACCAACTAACTATATTTTATTAATGCCTTATTTCTAAGTATTAATACTGCATTCATTTTTTCAATTAGCTTTTAATTCTGTAGCTTTAAGTGAAAAGACTCTTAGATTAGCTGACAAAATAGCAACCTTTTACAATATTAACCCATTCCCTTGGATCCTTTCAAATGAGTGAAATATGTTCCTTAAGAAATAAAATGCAAAGGCCTTTTACATGAATAACACTTCCTATGCAAACCAATTGTTCACAGGTCTAATCCTGCCTCCATTAGGGCTTGCAGAATTATTCATCAGGTGCAATGTGATTATGATATCGGAGCATTAAGAGTAGGTTTCTAAAACATTCTTTTATAAAAAGGTTTTAGTATGAAACTTTTTAAAATCCACATAAATGCTTTCTCTGAAATCTCCATAATACTTTTAGATTGACAAAAATCACACACTACGCCCCTAAAAGCAGTCAGAGCATGAGGCACCGAACCCGACGCTTTTAAACAACACATTTTCAGTTATTACTATAAAATTGTAATTAGATAGTAAATTACAGTGTTAATATTCACTTTGAACAAATAAGTGTTTGCAGTTGTAGAACTGGGCATTATTATGGTAGCACAGGGACCTATTCACCAAGTAAGACATAGGCTTTCTTCATAAAAGTTATTCTATTCTGTAGTTTTTCCTTATGAACTTGCATGAAATGCTATCTTTTTATGTGCACTATTTGCTCAAGTCATCCTCGCCAACATCAAAATCTCTATTTCCCTTTGAGAAAGTGCTAAAACAAGCATTTCTCTCATGTGGCCCTACTATCCAAAGAATACAAAGAAATGAAGGAACCATTTCTCCCTGTACAGAAAAAAAAATTATGTAAATTAATTGACAAAGTTAAACTCTAACCAGCTGTACAGGAACTTAACATTTCTCCCTCCACCGCAGGAAAAAAGTTACTCTTATAATGTTTACACAATAAACTAAAAATATACATATTATAAGAAATCACACACATTACACAAATATTTACATTATAAATATTAACAATAATACATGACATTATTCTGTAATAGATGTGAATATATATGATATGTATTATATCTGGAATATCAATAAGAGTTAAAAATAGCAAATCCCTACTTTGTTTTAATTATTTTTACTGTGATTTCACCTTACCTTTCCTCTCTCTAAAAATAGTTCATTTTGCAGTTAAGTTATTTTGGAACATGTAGAAAGTTTCTTCCCAGCTTGCATACATGAAAAGATATTGAAAATACACCTTTACTTACTATGTAAAATAATTTGTAATGTATTTTGCATAACCAGTGTTTGTAAAAGTTGAAATTTGGGGTTAGAAAAGTGTTTCTGAAAACACATTAGAATGCAGTTCAGTGATATAAACTTCTGCAAATTATGTTATGGGCACATAAGCTACAATTTGAACCATGATCCAGAGAGCCCCAGAAGAAAGGCTTTGTTACACACAGAGCTAGTTCCAAAGTAGGAATGTACAGAGATGTCTCATTTCGTGTGTATGACAAATACCTTGCAGAAAAAGTGTGAGAAATCCAAGTCTGTATCCCTTTGGAATGTTAGGAATCACCACTTTCCAAAGTCATAAAGCTACCAACCATGCAACCACCACAGGATTTCTGAAGAGAAATTTGGCAGGACTGAAACTGGTCAAGGCAAATCTCCATTCAGAAAAAGGGGATAAAGCAGTTCAAGGGTTTGATTTTAAAATCTCAATGATTTATTGACTCAGCTCATAGGTTTAGAGCATTAGAAAAAGTCCCAGGAGAGATGGATGAGCGAGCAGAGAGGAGGTAAAGCTGCCAAAAGGTGCATGATAAGTACATTTATCACATGGTTTTGCAATTTATCTTATATGTCTCAAATTTTTCATATAGCCCCCATTTGTAATCACCATGTGAAAAATTAGGGAGGCATGTGATAAATTAAGTTGTGAATTGTGATTTCTAATAAGTTAATCATTTATCCATGCAGTTTAAATTTAACTTCTAATCACATCTAGTATTTCAGGACACCCAAGAGCAAGCACAAGAAAACTAACATTGAAGACCAAAATGAGAAAAGAAACAAAATAAATAAAATGTTTTTCATCAATACAAATGCATTTTCATAATACAGTTTCTTGATCCATTATTTCTGAAGTAAATAGTTGCAAGTTGTCAACTGACATGATTCCAGAATCACGAATCACATCACAAATTTTGTGACTCAAACTGAAGTATCCCTTAAACCAAACTGCCTTCAGGCAGTACTTTCACATTACTGGCCCATTAGTCCATTTCCACAACACTTAACATATTCCAAAACACCCTAGACATTTCCTTTTAGTATGCCATCCAAAGAAACGTTTTTTCTTTTTTTTTTGAACCACAGGCATCCTGGAATTCTTAAAAATATATATGTGTACATATATACACATATATATGTGTGTGTGTATTTACATATATACATATGTATGTATATATATGTATATTAATTCATCTTGTTCTCAAAATTATACACGGGTACCAACAGCACTGTAGTGCTGTTGTACATAACTAAAACTACTGCATCATCAACTAAAAATAAAATAAATTATAAACTATGTATTTAACTAGTTTGGATAAATTCCATTATTTTCATTAATGAATCTCATTTTTATTTTATTGTGTTTTTTTACTATCAGATTAAAAGCACATTTTTTATCGTTGTTCCTAATGCAATTCTGTGTGGTATGTTCAGAATGAATGGAATAATTATTGCGGGTTTTTTTCTTCTTTTTTTTTATCCTGCCCCTATTTCTTCTGTGTTTCAGATTAGTATCATACCACTTACTGTGTACACAAATGCACATACACTAAACATGTATATGTATAAAAACCTTTGTATACATATATATGCTTTTAGAAATCTATTGTAACTTCTTTCTGCTGTTGGAAAGAAATATAGTAGCTCTAAATAATAACTTGTTACTAAATTGCTATATAAGTTTTAGCAATATTTACAAATTTTAAACTATTCTTCCCTGCCTTAAATTATTGAACCAATTTACTCAATAAAATTAGGCAAACTCATATTCCAAACTGCAGTAAGAATTTGAACTCTATCTGATACTTAAAAGACTTTAAAATATTAAAACCACTTGTTTAAATATTTGGTTATGTAAATTCTGGGAGACCTAAGTGTAGAATTTCCAACATAAATAGTCACGACTGTCAGTCTTGTAGGTGAAAGTAACATGTGGGATGACAGAGAGAAAAATCTTTAGAGCCAGGCTCTGCTCTTGCTTCCAATGTAATTCCTATGCAAGAATTGCTATTACCTCCTGTAGAAAGATTCAAACATAAGATCTATAAGCTGCAATGGATATTAACTTAATTCTTTGCTTAGTCGGGTATAATATTAAAGTTTCCTATAATCCTTCTCTGCTGTATTTCCAAAAAGAGTGGATTTTGTCCCTGAGCCTGATACCCAGGTACAGTTGTGAGTTGTGTAGACAAGTCATCTAATACACAGAGAAAAAATATCTGTAGGGAAAAAAATTCTCAAATTACTCTCTGCAAGGGCAAAATCTAGGCTTCAGGAAGGTCGCTATAATTGCACATAAAACATGGACAAAGGCCGGTCTATGCCAATTAAACAGTTGATCTGAGTTGCTTATATTAACTTTCCCATGACTACAGTTTATATATCTCTCATCATTGTAACTGAGAACAATACTTTGCATTCCATAAAGGTTAAAAAAACCCTCTTAGTGAAAGTAAAAGTTATTATTCATAGCTAATAGAATACTCAGTATCACTAAAGATTAATTACTGCTATTTTGAGGGTTTCTGACAGACCAAGAAAATGACATGCACTGAGCACATACAAGTAAAACAAAGAATTAAAAATAGAATCAACATATTTACAGGTATTATGACTCTTCCCATGAAATAGACAAATAATCTCAATTATACTATTGTTTTCTATACAGCAGACTCATAACAATACTTTTCAGGATTTCATTCTCAAGAATTGCTGGTAGATCTTTAGTTACAGTATGCAAGGAATAAACAACCAGGAAAAGCCAAATTGTTAATTGCACTTGCAGATTGACCACTTTTATAACATGATGAATGTACTGTTACTTAAGCAAACAGGCGGTTTTGCCTTTCCCCACGATTTCATCCTGTATCACACCATACACAGTTGTATCACAATATATCATGTTTAGTCGCAGTCTCTGTGTTGCCAAAAGAGATGTGTTTAAGCAGAAGCTCTCGCCCTGCTAGTTTTGTCACCACAAACCACCACATTTCTAGAGTGTGGCCCTTTTCCTTACAGAGAAGCCAGGCTAGAAGATGAGCCTAACATTTCACTTGCCACAAGGTATTATCTGCAATTCCTTTCTGCATTTGATAGTAGGCAATTTGACCTCCAAAACTGAACAGTTCTACATACAAGTTCAGCTTACTGCTCATGAAATTTGATTTATTTTTACCATATCTCAACCTACCAAAACATGGATTGTTTATTTGACAGAAAGAATAAGGCAGTTGCTGTCTGTTCCTGTGCTTCTTAGAAGTTGTAAGCAATGCCATCTGGAGCAGTCTATTAGTTGGAAGGTTGCCAAAAGGTACTCCATTAGTTTTCTAGGGAAAGAGGTCTCAAGTCATGCACAAGATGCTTTCTGGAGGCTGTATGACAACTAGTAAAATAAGATCTTATGAAGCCACAAAGTATTACAATAAATGACAAGAAGATTCAAAAAACCCAACATGCAATATTTACCTTTTTGTCCACTAAAGACAAAGGGACTTTTATGACTGATACTATTTTGGCTAATATTGTGTGCATTTTTAAAAATCTCACCCAAAAGACTTTATTGTACACTGTTGACAAAACTTAGAATAGAAACAATATTTTGAAGCTCAATTATGTCTTTCCTGCTATGAATTGGCAATGGGAACAGGTTTCTTAATATGCTGTGGCAGTATGAAATCGTGATCAGATTTCAACCCATAAAAGTGGTTCAAGGAAAAAGGTTTTAACAGAGGAGAAATCATAAGTCAGCATCATGCTGATATGGGGATAGATGCTATAGAAAAAGCATAGGTTAAGCTGCAGATGATTCAAGTTTCTCTTGCTAAATGAAAAGAGCAATGATCCTTTCTCCCTAATTCTGGATATATAACAGAAACACCTTACCTAAAATCCTAGGATGACTTTAGGCACTATTATCTCTCATTGAAAATCTCACTTCAGACTCCTTGGCAAGTTTGGGGTTTTTTTCAGCAGAATTATACTACGCACAGAGAATCAATCCAGACCTACATACAGACCTTTTCCACAAAAAGATGGAAGAGTGATTCTCCTTGAGCAGCATTGGTTTCCACAACAGAAGACAAAATAACAGTACTCTTGTCTTGAAAGCGAAAGATTGCAGAAATACATAATAGCATTTCTGTGTACCATTAGAGCTGTCATGGAAAGGGTTAATGACAAATCTGACTGCTCAGGAAGGATGTGTCCCTCTAACTATACGTGTAAAACTCCAGATACTTTTTCTGCCTTTTTTTTTTTTAACCTGAGGGGAAAAAAAGTTCAATAAGAATTAGTATCTTCATGTTTATCACTGTCTGCAGAGGAAATAAAGGAAAAATTTCCTCAGTCTCTTGTAGGAATTAATGACAGAAGAAATCTGTTTTGCAAAGCACACCTGTTATAAATCAAAAGATAATTCTGTGGATTTACACAGCAAAAATAAGATGTGGTATAATCCTGATGATGTGCCATATAGGTGTCTGAACATTCTTGCTATGGACTGATTCTCAGTTCTGGACTGCTGGGTGATTCAAGTCTGGCAGAAGTTTAATCAGTTTCCTTATCTTGAAAAAAGAAATTAAAATAACCATGTCTAGTTCTGTGGGCCTTCTAGCTTTAGGAAGCAGTGACACCAATCAATTTTACCTTAATTATTAACATATAATTCAGTCCAAAATCCTACATATGGATGATGGCACCATTTTCATTACAAACAAAAACGAACTCCAAAAAAATCACCATACCCAAACAAACAAAACAAAAGCAAAGCTACCAAAAACCCCCACCACACCAAAACTCAAAAAATCCAAGTTGATAACAAGATAATGCTAAGGTGGAAAATCCAAAGCTTTAGAAATCAGAAGATACCAGGATTTAGCTTATTTCAGCTTGATATCTTTAGATACAGCCTTTCATTCCATGACCTCACACTATTCCTCTACACTCTACAGTGTTCAGGGAGGTAAGCTTCAAGTTTGTAATGTACAATGTACACATATTGCATCTTCATGTTCTACATATTTAATAGCAATTCTCATCTTCTAAGATATACTCATGGCTGAGTTGTTCATTAAGCAATTTTTAAAGAGTTTTATGGCCCCATGAACAATAATTTTTTGTGGAAGCAGACTAAATTGTATGCTGTGATAATTACACCAAACTAATTGTAGGTAAAATTAGTGAGGGGTCAGACCAATTTAGTTTCACAGGAAAATATATGCTTTCCTTACACCTTAAATGATGTTTAGAAAATTAATCACGTAAAACTGAATCTCTTTAAATCAACATATATAATTTTGCTGTGAAACAGAAAGTTTTAACATTGCTTTGAAAAATGAAACTTACTAATGGGGTTTTTTTAATTATCATTTTTGTTTAAATTACCAATTAACTTTTCCCTAGAGAATCAAACAACATGAGTCTTTTCTGCTCCACCAGTACATTAAAATGATTCCCTAACACAACATGTAAGAGATAAACACTGATAATATAAGTACATTTTTTAAATCTCTTTTACTACCAGTTATAGCATCACTCCAATAATGGTCTTTAATGTTATGATACTCACATATCATTTATTTGAATTTCCTGTTTCTGCAGTGATACAGGTTTTCCAGAAAATGTAAAGTCCATTGTGGAGTTCTCATTGTGGAGCCTTTAAAGTTTCAAATGTCATTCTGGTGGCACGAGAGTTGAAGCTGCCATTTCAGTCAGTGGTGCAGCCTCTACTCCCAAGCTCTGCTCCACAGAGGTTTAGTTAACATCTAAGAATCTATGAGACTGACCTAGCATCCAAGCAGGTGGACTGTACTCTAGCCAGGTAAATTTCATACATAATGAGCAATATATTCCACCTTTTCTTTGTTTGAGCTCATTTCTGGTACTATCCTAGAATTTGAAATTTTTTGTCCCATATAAATATTTTACAGAATAACATTTTGTATAGTCAGTGACATATAACACGTATCACTGGTTGCTAAAATGCTAAAAAAACTGCTCAATAAGTGGTAACTGTTGTGAAACAAGGATTCTTTTATTTTCCAGTAAAATATTGTCCCACCAAAAAAAATTTCATAGGAAGACATTATTTCTTCAGAAATCTTACTCTGATTCAAATAGATTCAGATTTTGTAGCATGTAAAATATTAACACATATAATACTAATAGTCACTAATTTTAATACACTGGAATGACTTTGAATAACTTTGTCAAAACAAAACATTTGAAGGCAATTATTTTGATGCAGTGTTCCAGCACCACGTTAACTGAAATCAAAGTTTTCCTACAAAAAGAACCTACACATTTCAATTTTTCAGTACAAAAATTATTCCATCAGGTGTTTTCAATCAGCTAGAGCAAGCACCTCACTTTTCCTAAATAATTTGAAATGTGCTTTCTTTTTACCTCCTGGATTTAAAGATGAATACAGCAGAATATTTTTTGGTGACATAAAAGTACTCCTTGCATTTACAAACCGTCTGCAAGTAAAAGTATCAAAAATGTCATCTACAGTGACCTTGCTGACAATTAAATGGTTCGTGCCTGTTTCATCACATTTCAGTAAATTGAGACCTAAAGCTTTTTGGCTATTCATAAAGGGCACAAATTTTTTTCTGCAAGAGACAGCAAAGCCAATCCTTTGCTGTTTTATAGATGCTTGTGTGCCAGTTTATAGAGATTCCTCAGGAAGATAAGAGTTGGTTTGTAGGACACCAGGTTCGGAATCAGGAAACTTTATATGACCAGCCTGCTGAATGTGTCTTCCCCTTATCCCAAGACTACTTTAAAGCAAAGATTCTTTTTAATGAATAATTCTGGGAGGTTCTATTTAAAATTTGTAACTGTCAATGAGGTACATCAGAGACTCACAACAGATTTGTGAAGAGAACTGTCCTCTGGTGATAATGTCACATAGGTGGGAGACAGCAGAACCCTCAGCACACCCCCTCTTATATCTGCCACGGCAGAGGACAAATGGACAAATGATTTTGCATTATGGCAAAAAGAAGATACCTCCTCACCACCACAAATGAAAAGGTTTGAACACCTGGATGTTAGTTAGTTTTACACTGCTTCTTATTAACGTCTATACACTCATAATATGGATAACACATTACAGCAGCTCTAGATAAAAATGAATCATGGGTAAGGAATATACAGACACAGATCTGGCATGCCAAAACATGCCACTGAAAGTTTAAGGAGCAAAGATGATGCCATAAAGACATAAAGCATTTATAAAATCTTTAAACATTAGCTTCAGCTAAGTAGCTACAAGAAATGCCCTCAGAGATAGAAAATCTAAGAAAAATAGTACTGGCATCTAATTACAGCAGTAGAGTTTGCTGCTTTTATCTGTAATTGGACTGTATAGTCTTTCATTCTAATTTACTTTACATCCAAACTGTGATAATCAAGACAAGCAGAACAGAATGGCTTGTAACTGGCTATACCACCAACACCAGTTAATGCCTAATTATAACAACTAAATTAAAGAGGGGACTGTAAGGAGGCTGAGTATCAGTTTGAACCATTTAATTCTGTGGAAAGAAATAGAGATTTTAAATCCTAAGTAAAAAAATCAATATTATGGCTCATTATATTGGTATTGCTAAACAGATTAATGAAATTAAGTATTTTGTTTTTTAAAGAAAAGTTGTATCATGATGTAAAGATAGCTTTTAACAAAAGACCACACCAGAGAAGGAAATTCACATTCCAGACCAATTTATAAACCAATCTAATCTGGAAAAACAGTAGGTAGAATCGACTTTCCCAGGGTAGCTCTGAGAGTTGCAGAACATGTTACATGATGGTGGATTTACTGCACCATTCTGAAAAAAGTGTACGCATGGTATAAAGCAAAAAGAAAACCCAGAATCCCAGGAAACCTTTTGATATAAACATAATTGTTAATTAAAATCTTTTTTGAAAGCTCTAAATACAAATTAATTATCCTAGAAAGACAGGTTAACTAAAATTAATATTGTTTCCTGCCAGAATTCATGCAAGTAAAGAAAGCTCTGGTGAGCCATAGCTAGCATAAATTCTAAACATACTGTTTTAGGAATTACAACATAAATTGGTCATCTACATGTTGAACTGACTGCATAAGAATTCATCTTCTGGGATTTGAAATAGGAGCAAGGGGAATAAAAATGGTTGCTGTTAACGATCTTGCTAAATTGACCTATAATATTTCAATGGTAGGTGGATAAAGAACTAGTTGGCATTCATGGTGCATGTAGTATGATTTGGTCCACTCAATATCTTTGATAGAAAGCAGTAGAAAATATTGAGAAAAATTAAAATATTCACTTTGTTAAACTTATAAATTCTATGAAAGTAGAACCTGCTTTCACATGACACTCATAATTATTTTGAGTCTTCATCATCTGTAGATGAACCCCAAGCTAGTGATTCTAAAGTTCTAAAACACTTAAACATTTAATATGTTCATCAGGTAGCTCATCTGTCCCTTCTATACAGTAGAATTCAGGGTGCGTGTGGGGGGTGCAATGATCACCTTTTTATCAGATGTAAAATGAGGATAATGGAAATTTCATTCTAAAGTTTTAGTAGTTCCTAAACTCAGTAAGGCAGAAATTCCTCTCCTTAAAAAAAACCCAAGGTTTCTGCAACCACCACTGCCCATCTTTGAGGTGCCACTGACCGCTTAACCTTCAGTCTATTTCAACTAAATTTGTAAAGCATCAAAGGTCCTTCTCATTTCAGCTCTCACAGGTTGGATGAAATTCAGCATGACTTCTCTTGGTGTCCTCATGAACCTCAGGTAATTCTAGCTGGCAAATCAACACTCAAGTTGTGAGTCACTCCAGATTGCTCATGGCATTGTCTACCCTAGACGTTCCCCCAGGGCTTGTTGCCAGGGCAAGCACAATGCACATATTGGAGCACAGTGCACAGTACCAGGGACTCCAATAACACACTTTGGCACTGAGCTGCTTCTGACTGGAGAAGGACAAGCATTCCTGAAGTTAAAGGCATTGTAAACACAAATTAAACAATTTCACAGACCAGAAAATGAAATGTTCTTAGCATTGATGTTTCTGCTAAGTAGAGAACTGAACAAAAGAAAGGTCTCTGAGCTTCAATACTGCTCCAGATTATTGAATCTGGCTTTAAATAGATGAGCAACAGATGAGGCTTCTTACAATTCTATTATTATAATTACTAACAGGCAGATGAAGGCTTTCCATCTTTTGGAATTTCCAAAATTTTTCATAACTGTGAAATATAAATTACAATAAGATGGATTCCGTAAAACCACACCTCCCAGTTCTGAACCATGGCTTGCATTTTCAGTTTCTAGATGATCTCTATTGCATTTAGTTACTACAAACATAGAAAAACAATATTCTCATTTGACGTTAACAGAGCCTGTTGAAATCTGGTTTGAGTGCTGCAGTTGATGCCTAAAAACAGAGGAAGAAAAAACTTCCAAATAAAATTAAGAGAGGTAAAAGACATGCACTTCTTTGGATCTGGAAATTTCCATTAAAGAACCTCCACTTTTACCTCTCTTAATTTTGTTTGGAAGTTTTTTCTTCCTTTGTTTTAGGCAGCACAGTAGTAAGAGTGAACAATCAGACAAAGTGATATGTCAGAACAATAAAAACTAAAGGGAAAAATGTGCTACTGCGAAGTTAGATATTCTTTTTTTCTCCTCTTCCTTCCCAATTTCACCTTTGACTGCACCTGCAGAATTCTGTGTCAAGCACAGATGAAAAGAGTGAATGGAATCTCATCCAAATTTATTAATAAAGATAGTTCCCAGGTGGGAATGGCAATATTATCCATCTTTTACAGGCAGGCAGATACAACAGCTCAAATTACTCAAAGAGTAGTTTAAAGACTCTTCTGGATTAAGAGTCTGTTAGATTATACAATCTACAGACCTGGATGTAAGTGCCAGCCATTTCACACATGTAAAAAAGCAAATGTTAAAGTGTTTCCATAAATTTGGTAAGCAACTTCCTTTCTTTTGTGTCCAAACAAAAAAGATCCATCACTAAACTCTGAGGATGTGAGACATTTGCACCAAACCTTTCACATTTTAAAGAGCTTATAAACATGCCCCCTATTATATTCTTAATTTGAAGATAAATATTTCCTTGAGAGGAATGGAATCAGACTGAAATAGATTCCTTCCAAATGTCCAAAACTTTATTTGAAAGATATATCACCCAAAGACAAAATTGTTTCTAGCAATAGGTGAAACATGAATGACGCATTTCCTGAATCATCACACCTGTTCTCCTGCTGTAAGACTGAAACCCTACATGTCTGAACCTCACAAATCCTCTATTCATTTAATCCCAGAGCCCTAAAAGCATTTGCATGTGTCCAGGACTAGAATATTAACGTAAGGCAACAGTTTTTGTGTTGTTTTAAAACAAAGCCAAAAATTTCTACATGATCGGTTTTGAAGACTCAACCTCTTAAAATCTACAATTTAGAGAAAGCACATGCTTCCCAATGCCACAGCAGTATCAGGAGCTCCCAGCATCTGTGCTCTCTTCACAAAGAAGTCTATCTAGAGAGGATATATTCTGCTGTAGCACTGCCTAAATTCTTAAACTTGGGGAAACACAAAAGTTATGTGACACTCACCACTGCTGCACACTGCAAGACCTGTGCTGGAGTGGCTGTGATGGCTACTGGCCACTACTTCAAGCGTGGGGAAAGGGCTTAGTTCCTGCAAAAGCAGGTTTTGAGTTAAGAACAAGTTGGCTCTTCAAACATCTAAGGAATTCCAATAGGAATTATTACAGAAGAAAAAAACAATCACACATTTTCTTTCTCATTAATTGTTTTGATGTGAATCAGAAAAGTGTGGAGAGTTAAAACCAAAGTCACATTACCGTTTTTCCATTTAAGTGTTGTGAATAAATCTATGGTTTTTGACCCAAATGTTAATACTGTCCAAACCTAATACCAGCCAAATGCAAACTATTCATTCAATATCACTATTAAGTAAAACAAATACAATTTCAAAACACTAAAAATTTCAATATTTGTTCTCAGTCAAACTTTTGCCAAACAAGCTACTAATATTTGTCCCTTCAGACTTTTTTTTCCATACCAACAATTTTGTGGATTACTTCAGATGCATTTGTTGTGAGCCCAACTGGCCAGTTTGAGGACAGTCTGCCACCTCTCTACCTTGTGATAGGAAAGGAAACATCCTTTAGAAGTCTTACAGTGGCTGTCCCCTGTCATGGCAATACAGAGACCTTAACAGAATTCAGTATTTGTGTGACTGTATTTAGATGTGTGCAAGCAATGCAAACGGAGGAATGCAAATTAACTGCTGTGCTTATCACTTAAATACAAACATAAATACAAAGCAAGTAGCAGCAGGAAGAACCTTCTGGTAAACCCACGAGTTCATTTACCTGCACTCAGTGGAGGAATTTTTCTGTAACTATAAACACACATACACCTATCTGCTGTGCTAGACAATGCCTCTGTCCAAAACTTTTCAATATGTACCCCCCAAGCAGATACTAGTCTAGATTAACTTTCTGTTATGGAGAGAATTCCAGATACTTCCAGGTGGCAGCCTTTTTTTTTTTTTTTTTTTTTTGCCTTTTTCCCCTAGTTAGCATGCTTCAAGTTTGCCTAGACCTCTTGTTATTTTCTTCAAGATCTTTAGTTCAAATTAAACATGAATTGAACCATGCAGCAACTATTGGGAAAAACTATGTCAGTGACAGTAATGCCAGTAATTTAAACCTGCAATGTCCAAATGGTGAGATAGAAGTTGCTATATTAGTGCCTGACATACCTAACTCTACTTACCAAAATTCATTTATGGCTTTGAGAACCACAAAACAGCGTCTTAGAAATTAGCTGATATTATCATCATCTTTCTTGCATTTAACTCACTTTCATCAGGGAAATGTCTTTACTTGAATTGTTGTGATTTGTTCTGTATTCACTGGCATGAAGAAAATAAATATTAATTTGTTGCTTAGATGGATATTATTTCTCTGATGTTTCTTTTTATTCACTATAACTTCTCATACAATCTACTGTTTATCAAAAATTCACCAGGAAGTTTTGTGTGAAAACACTTAGTCTGTAGACAAATAAGTTTAACTAGTTTTCAGAACACATCACTCAGATGCCCACAAAGTACTACACTGAGTCTAAGTATGCTCGGAACATCAGCAGAGGGTTTAGCAAATATTCCAACAACTTATTGTGCTTGCATGTCTCAAAGCCAGGAATTTTCTAAAGTTCATGGGAAATAAAATAATTCAAAGGATTCAGGAATACTAAAGGAGATCTTGCTAGCTCTGAGCAAAAGCAAAACAAAATGTATACTATTAGCTTGAAAGGCTTTTTTTATTAGAGAGTGTCTCTCATTATAGATCCATAAAGATGATCAAAATGGGATTTTGTCCCAGTTTTCTGCATGAAAAACAAATTTGCACATACATTAAATAGAAATAAGGTGTGGCAGCAGAGGCTGATACTGCTATATAATCCAACCCTAAATCCCACACACAAATTAAAAAAAAAAAAAATCCAAACTTGACAGCTGGCAAGAAACACTTCAAATTCCAATGCAATACAGATCTAAGTATTCCCAGTTAGGTAAACTGGGATGTATTGTGCCAGATATTTTCTCAAGAAACAACATGCCTTTTGTATATATATTGTGTAAAACAGGCACAGGCAGTACAAAAGAATATAAAATAGTATGTACATAAAGGTGTCTCAAGTATCTTTAAGCTGAGAAAAAATATCAGATCACAAAGGACGGGAAAGCCAATTTGAAAAAGGATAAATCACATTTTACTTTCCTATATAATTATAATGTATATACAAAAGACACATAATTCCCCTTGACACTACCAATTGCCACAAGCAAAATGACTGAAAAACAACAAGCATTTAATGTGTGTAACAAAACAACACCATCTTTTTGACTGCAAAATTTGTAACAACAATAATTCTAAAAAAAAAAGCAGCATATATGCAATCAATTTAAAAGTGTTAACAAGGTGTAGCAGAGTTCTAGTTGTATTTTCAAACTATGTTATTAAATGTAACCAAAAAATAACAGTAAAAATTAACCTAAAGCTTAATGGCTTATGTAAGAATGCTTTAATAAAAAAATGTTACAGAGGTTATTGAACTGTACAATTAAACCCCTCCCACTAAATACTTTTCAGAGTAATTTCCATCTAAAGCTTATTCAGCAAACCAAAATGCCAATGCATTTCTTCAATTTCCACTTCCTTGAACCTGTTAATGTATGAATAAAAAAAAGATTTATTTGTGCTATTAGCCACATATAACCCTCTTGTCCAAAAAAGTATCTGAAATACAAAATTTCTGAGATACACATGAACCTACAAAATATCTAAAAGATCATTTTGATTTTTCTTCTGCAAGCTATGTTTGATTTACATCAATTAGATCTTTCACATAAGGTATCATATAACAGGAAGGCTAATAACCCAGAAATAACCTCATTAAAAAAGACAGCATATCGGTCTAAGCAGAATGAACTCTAAGCAGAAAAATTAGTGACCTGGAAAGTAGCAGGAAGAGGTAATAGCAATACAGAGAAAAAATACATTCCCATTAGCTAGTCAAAAGTAGAAATCACCAGCAATAAAGTAAAAATACAATAGAAGCATAAGGAGGACATTTTAAAATATTTTTATCTTTTGAAAATCTGTAACATAAAACATATTTCCCCAAACTAAGATGCTGTCTAAAATTATTTTATTACTATGAATTAGTCTGTAGAGGTTTTTTTCAGATGCTTAAAACAGTCCTTGGCAGAATATTATTAGCAAGTCTAATACATTTATATTAAATTATCAGTGTATGATTCCAGTGTCTATGGATTCATCTATTTTAAGATTAATGGGTAATAATGACAACTCAAGTTGCATTTATATAGTTGCCCATTGTCTAATGTCAGCTACTTAGATTCAAAGTCTAGCGAAAGCTTTTAAAATAATTCTTATTAGTGTATTGACAATATTTTCAGAAAGCAATTTTTTTAGTTTGGATAAAAAGATACTTTCTCTAATTTTTTGTTCCATGTTTTGTTAAATATGTAGGTCTTCCTTCCTGATCCAGCTCAAATTTGCCAGTATAAATGAGAACAAAAATCATCATTAAATCTCAAAGTTTCTTTTTATTTTATTTGGCAAACTACCTACAGTTTACTTACATGTCCAAAGCAAATTAACTCAAACTAATGAGTACTGCACATAGGACAGATTTAAGTGGTTTTCTCTAATTTTCACTTTAATAGGTTTAAAGTCTGATGAGAGGAGAATAAACCCCACCACACATGAAAAAATCATCAAACTTCCATTTTTATTTTCATTTCTCTTAATTTACTTCATAATTTTTACATAAGCATGAGATTGGAAAAGACCTGAGATCATCGAGTCCAATCCATGACTGAACACAACCTTATCAACTAGACCAGAGACCTGAGTGTCACATGTCGTCTTTCCTTAAAACAGCCTCCACGGTGTGACCCCACCACCTCCCTAGGCAGCCCATTCCAATGTCTAATGACCCTGAAGTGAAGAAATTCTTCTTAATGTCCAACCTAAGCCTGCCCTGGTGCAGCTTAAGACTGTGTCCTTAAGACTATGTTCCTTTAATCCAGGAAAAAAAATGTTTTTCCATGAAATAACCACTTTTTCAGACACTCACCTTTGGATCAGTGATTCAGCTGCACAAAGACTTAATTAAACCATTTGGAATGTTTTACTCCCTATGTCTGTAGATTAGTTTAGGCCATGATTGTTCATTTTTAGTTCATTGCCTTCAGAACTACAGCAATCTTATTTCTAATGTGGCATCAGCAAGGGTAAAGGATTCATTTGTTGCAAGGAGAGCTATGAAAAAACCTAAAAATCTCTTTGAGCCTGTGGAACAAGATTTAGTGATATCTAGCCCAGAACATGAGGGACATTAGCCTGGTAATTTTCCTCTGCAATATTGACTCTGCCATGGCAGTGGTCAAAGAGTTTTCTCTTGCATGGGATATCTCATTTTGTTTCCTTCTATTGCATACAAATGCCACATAGTGACATGGTACAGTGCACCAAAACACCAAAAAGTCTATATGGCAAACATCTCTTGCAACAAAACAATAGGAAAATATAAACATTCCTAGATCCTATACTGTTACTTGTACCTTTAATACTTTTCAGAACCCATTTTGCCATTATCTACTTACACAATCCAGGTCAGTGCTCTATTGGGCAAATACTGCACAAGCACTCACCAAAATAAATACCAGTGTATATGTCTTATAATCTGTAGAGAGGAGAAGGAAGTTGACACCAAGAAGGGACAGTCTCTGCCAAAGGTACACAGCGAGTGAATGGACAAGCAGGAAGTTATATATCTCAGCTCTCATATGGCCATCTCCAAGGGCAAAGCCAGTACTGCTGAAGGGAAATCATCCTCAGACTTTCAGTGCTGACATTAAAAAACACTTTAGCATCAGTACTGGGCACATTTCCAAACAATGATCCTCTCCAAGACAAAAAGTAGAGTATAACATAGCAAATTTCATGCTCCTAAAATCTAAATAAACTCCCAACCACTAGTTTTGGAGGCATCTGTGAGAAATCTTCTGGCTGACTTGCACAGGCATCATCAAAAGTTAATAGGAGTTGGGCACTTAATTCCCCTTTATGACTTTGAAAAAAGATGTGGCCAGCTACTTTTAATTTATTAGGGTGCAGATTTGCAAAGACTCTTTTATTACAGAAGCAGTAAGGGGAGCTATTTTTCTATAAAATATATGTAAATATGATTTATGAAAGACACAAATATTACTGAAGTGAGGGATAAATTGTTTCAAAGCTTCATGTTCATAAAAGCTAGGTAAAAGTACATATTGCCTCAATATTTTTTCCCTCTTTCACATCTTGGTATCTCTCCCAGATAACTAGTAGGTGTATTCTCTGTATTCTGCTCATCTTATCCTTGTAAGCACAATATCTTTACTGAAGGCACCTGCTATGAAATTACTAAAAGAAACGAAGCTGGAACTCATACTATTGCACACTTACTGATCATGCTGCTGATTAAAGATGAAAAAATGTACTACCACTAGAAATAAGATTTGAAAACCTTAAAGGAGACTTTACTTCAGAGACCACAGAGATCAGCATACAACTATTATATGTAAAAAATTCCTGGAAGATTTATTAATTATCTAAACAAAATGCTTTCTAGGAATAACATTGCATAAATAAATGTAATTTGGAATATGTTAAATGTAAAACAATTTACGGGAAACAGTCTTTCTCCACTTTTTCTCTCTAGACTGACATGACAGGAAACAGATTAAATTTTACTATTAACAACAAACAGCCCAGAGAAGAAGAAGTTTCAAAAAGAGAAGAAAGGCTTTCTGTCCCTGCAAATTATAGCCAAGTGTGTCAAAATGCCAGTGAACTTTCTGACAGTTACTGGTATCAGCAATACACTCAATTCCAGCAAGAGACAAGACTGACCATCTGAGTTTAGACATTCCAAAGAATTTCAGCTAAGTACCTAATTAATCCCTTTTGAAATCTCATTTTAATAGTTTGGTCAAAGCTTATCAGAAAGCCCACTTGAACTCACAACAGCTCCCTTCAGTTGAATCATACATTTATACTTTTAAAACTCACTAGGAGGAAGACAGATACAAAACACCTTCTTCAATGTGTCGGCTTATATCTATTGGGTTTTTTTCTATTCTTAAAGTACAAGCCCCAAGACACAACCAACACTGTTTGCATGAATAAGAACTCAACACTCATTTTGTCTCAAAAAGTCTCTGTGAAACAATACTGGACAGTATCACAGTTTGAGTCAAATTAAAAAGTCATTGCTCTAAAATCCAAATATGTTCATGAATGTATCTCAAGACTGAAAGACTTCAAATATATTGACAAAATCTGGGAAATACTAAAACAAGGAAAGAAATCAAGATATGCCAGAAATTAAGCACATTCCCGAAAGCTTTTCCTTAGGGATCCAGTGGGCCAGTGTCCCCCAGGAATTCTGCTGGGCCTCTGAAAGGACTAAGGCCAAGGTACCAAACAAAGTAATGATTAGAGGCATGTACCAACTAATGTGGAAGATGTGAGAACTTAAAGGCAGAAAGTTCAAACTTTGCTTAAAAGGTCACTGAAATGATTAATTGTGTTATATTCTACTTATACACATGTGTGATCCACTACAGCCTGTAAGACAATATGTAAGCTTAAAGACATATAAATATTTGAAAACAACAACAATGATCTGACACAGTTCTCTGGTATGTTTAGCCAGGGTCATTTTTAAAATTATTTTTCTTGATGTTCAGTTTTCATGAAGTTTTCTACCTGACACAAGCCATTTTGGACCATTCTACACCTTTTGGAATCCTCATACTTCTTTTTAATTGTCAAATGATAACAGCACACACTTTCTTCAAGAGCAGAGCAATTGTCTTTGGTTAAAATTGGCTTTGCCTCTTATTCTTGTAGGTAGCGTTGTGTCAACAGTGGCTGGACTGCTTTTAAAAAACTAAGAAAGTATTTGTTAGGACAGATGCAGTCCTGCCTTTGCTGAGGGCCATACTGCTGCAATTGCATTTTATGGCTTGCATGGGTCTCAGAGCTGACGTGAGAGATAATAGGAAAGCCATTTCCTTCATTCCATGAAGATACCACACACAGAAAGAGCACAGTTCTGGAGAAGGAGATAGGTGAGAAGAATCCTGGACTCCAGAAACAATTTCTTAAGGGGTGAAAAGGACACCCTGCAGCATTGCCAACAAAATTAAGCCGAATAATTTACATAATCTGCATGTGATCTAGTTCATTTACCGAACTAGGAGGAGAGCAAAACAACACAGACCAAAGTCACCTTTCAACAGCATCAGAAAAAGCACTCAGGGTGAACATGCAGATCATAATATAGCACTAGCCAAGGAGCAGTGGAGGCTCCTAACTGGTACCTGTGCAGCAAAAGGCAGGCTACACACTCAGTATAGGTGAGATTATCGGTACATAAGAGTAGACGAGGATTTGAAAAAAGAATCCCAAGAGGACAAACAGAATAAAGCCTTATTTTGGATATATATAAAACTCTACAATGGTTAGCTGAATGACCAACAAATTTCTGCAGTTAGATTTTAACTTGAGAATTTAACACATGCTGGCCACCCACAGGCCCTTACCTGAACACTGTATGAGCTCCGAAATAATTAAACTGTGATGAACACTTTTGAAAAGCCAGTTAAAAAATCACAGTAGAAATTCACAGTAGAAAATTTTAAACTGTCCAGTAAAGCAAACAAGAATATTGCCACTACTTTTGCAACCAGCACTATGCTTTCACAAGAATTCATTCTTCAGAATACTACAGACATGCATTTGTCATGTAGATGAGCTGCCATCTGTTTACAAAAGAAGGAATGTGGTATCTCTCTAATAAAAAACCTCCTTTAATCTGCTATCACAAGTCTTACATAAAACTGTTAAACCTGATTCCTAACCCAGCTCCCGGTGAAAGCAGAGCCTTTCCTCTCGCGTCAGGAAGCTCAGCCTTGGAGGGGACCACGCTGTGCTCATCCAGACTGGGAGCTGGCATTTGGCAATGGCTGCTGGGCCTGCATGAGGCTGAGGAATAAGGGACAGGAGGGTTCCCCTCTTTAAGTGATTGTGCACACAGTTTTGAGTGCAGCAGCCAAACTTTTGCCCCCCGAGTATTTTTCACATGTATTCTCTTGTGCTGAACACTTGATCACCATCCTGAGCTGTTCACATCTGCTACTTACACAGCAGAAGAGTTTCCTCAAACACAGGCAAAGGCTGTGTTATTAAAAAAAAAAGGCTTTGGTGACTGATGACAGCGGATGATGGAGCACATTCTAACCATGACCTGTATGTCTAGAGAAGATTTAAGAATATTTTTCTCACAATTGGTCAATGAGATATTTGGAAGACAGAGAGGAAGAAGAAGAAGGGGTGAAATGCCAACTGGCTGGTATGTCAGACATGACAGTCAAATGTTACCAGAACTCAATCCTGGAGAAATATGGACTTCACAGTAAAGGTTGCTTAAAACAAAAGCCCATTTATCTGAATACTCAAGACATTTAATCAATTTACATGAAGGATTTCAAAATTAGTCAGACTGTAATGAACTATGAAATACTGATTAATGAATTTTTGCAATGTTTGATTAGAAACTTAACATGTATGCTAGCACATTTTGCCATCACAGCATTTATAAAATAATATTTGTTTCTTGAAATTTTCAGAGTGTAAATAACCTCTGGATTATGGGGCTGAGCATATTTACTATTAATCAAGCATCGTATTTCAAAAGTCATTTGCAAGGATTTTTAACTTCCTAAAATCTCCTGCTAAATGGAATCAATAACAAAAGGATACTTTCATATTTGCCCATCCTATCTCCTTTCTTGTGCTAGAGATTGAGTAACATCTGCTATTTAGGAGACATTTTCTCATCTCCAACATAGCATGAAAAAAAAACAAACCACAAAAACACGTTATATGCAAGAAGTAATATATAATATAACTTGTGTATTGTATATCTAGTCCCTGTATAAAATATACAGTAAGTTTACAGTCTTGCAGAAATGCAGGTCATTGACCAGAAATTTTATTGCTTAAAAAACAACCAAGGAAAACTGGGTATGTGCCACATACAGTGGGAATTTTACTACTGATTCCATAGAGAGTCAAGAACAAGCAAGAAGTAACAAGATAAATGCAGCTCAAGACCATTTAATACTGTGGCAAAAACAGAGCTCCAATCAAGAAATAATAAAATACTCAGCTTTCATATCTGCCGGGTCAAGCATACACATGGTTAGGAAACACATATATTTTCATAGTTATAAGTGCATATATGAAGAAATTAGTTGTATGAAACATAGCCCCTTATGTGAAAATTTAACTTACATCTACATATTTGTTTTTATCATTGTTATTATCACTTCTCTGATACCAATTAGTGAGCTAGATTGATATCACTTTTTACTATTACACTGCAGTCACCATTAAGGATGAGACTCATATAGTCCCTGCTTCAATGTCATTTTTTGGGAAATTAGCCAAAATGTGGGACTCCTAAAGGCTAAGAAGTGAGACATCAGGCAAGTTCTAAATATTGATTCAGTCACTACTTTTCAATTCACAGATACTTCTGAAGAAACATTCATCATTCATTTCCCAGTTATTTTCTGAAGGACATTCTTATATCACTTTACTTTCAATATGCATTTCTTATACTTGAATCACATGTATAAGCCACCTGTTAAATTATGAGCCTTTTTTAATTTTATTTTTTTGTTATACTTTCTTAGAATAGTCATAATCTTGTTAATTAGAGTCTCATAATTTGAATAAAATATAACAAAAAACAAAACAACCTTCCTTTCATGACAATAATATTCTAACTAAAAATTATAATTGGTAACAAAGTTAACAGATCTAGAAATAGATCACATACTTCAGGAGGTCATCAACAAGTGTAACAGAATGTCAGTGAATGATTTTTAGAAAGTATTAGTGTAACAATCTGGTTTCATAATTGGTTAGATGTAGCTCCTTTTTATTGCATGCAAAATCAAGAGATCCCTTCATCCACAGTGAAAACCGGAAAATCATTCAGTTTGGGGTTTGTGGTTGCTAGTAGCAACAAAATACTGGAATATTGCCATCTGGCCTCTTGTTCTAAATGAGATTTGAATAATCAATTTAATAATGGATAGAGTACATACTTAAAGAAATAATCACTTGTCATATCTTAGGAAAACTTTAGTGTAAAAATCCATTGTACGAATTAATGTAGAGCACGTACGAATCAAAGGACATGAGGTAATTTTTATTTCGTCACTGTTGCCTCAAAACCTTAAGCTTACAAGGTTTTAAGTGATCATATCAAACATTTGATAATGAGGGAGAATACTAAGAGCAATTGATTTGTTACAGGCATTCAAATCCGGTAACCACCAGAGAGATTAAACCACATAGAAACCTGACATTTTGAACACACTTGTAAGTCCTATGGTATCCACAATAAAAGGAATAAAACTAAACACAGCAGAGAAAATAGATGAATTAGGTAAAATATTCATCTTACTATTGCTGCTTTGGGCAAGATGAAATGAAAGTTCAAAACATGAGAACCCCAAAGTCACAAATGTTTCCATCATTTATAAGATATTTGCATAGGTGGCAGAGTGTTCCCACACACTGTGGTGAGACCAGGAACAGGCTCTAAGTGTTCAATCTGTCCTGGAAAGTCAGAACTTTCAAAGATACTTATTTCAGAATTTGCATACCAAACTGTCATCCCAGGGGAAATAAGTAGGAATCAGGTGCTCGACCACAGCAAATAGGAAACCATTTCACTGTGGAATAAACAAGATACTAGATAAAGCTTAATCACAGACTTTGCCAATGGTGGTTTCGACTGGAACTCAAAGTAGCTGCTTTCAACTATGAGTGAACTAAGCTCATCCTTCTGATGAGAAATGAAAAAATGAAAAAAAAAGAAATGTCTTGAAAACTCTCGCTCTTGAACTGTGCATTTATTGTTAACAAATGCAATTTGTATATTGTAGCACTTCTGTAACAGTAAATTGAGACCGACTCTATTTACACCTCGTTAGGAAAGGAAATGCTTCAAGCCAGGCTGGTATCCACAGTACCACCTTCCCTTCCTGAGTTACACAGACTTCCAGGTACAAATTCAAAAAATGCCCAGGTAGGAGATACAGTCTGGGATTTGGTCAATTTTTCTAGAGTTTGTGGCTTATCATTAAATCAGACTTTACCTTACTTGATGGGTGCCAGCAATGTCATCATTCCAACTTTATTTTCATTGGTAACCTGCCAGCTGACATAATACGTGCTGCCACTCCAGTGCCTTGATCTGAGACAGGCTCTGAGTTCCAGGCAGGGCTCCAGTGACTGGCAGGTGTCATTTACCATTTCCATTACCTGTGGGCTTATTATGACTTTTCCTCACAAATGGTGAGGACATTTTCATAATGAATGCTGCCAACATTATAACACGTGTATTGATATAATTTGAGCCACTGGATGGTGATACATATATTTAAATTAAATAAAAATATATAAGTGTCAGGTAGCTAGAAAATAATATAAGCCCTATGCATGAGCTTTTTAGCTTGGTCAGGCAGGTCCAGAAGTTGCAGTTTCACAGTGAGTGAATCATGAGGGGAAGCTGGGAGGATTGTTTCAGCTTTATTTCAATACTTATTGCTGTTTGCAGCAGTTTCTTGTGGCCATTTATCTCTGGCATTTATAAAACACTAATCACCATGGAAATGCCTAGTGTACATCCCAAGCAAAGAAGACAGAAAGTCACTGGCTCCTTTATTGTGTCTTTTACCTCAGAACTATTATCTGCAAGTAGCTTTTCCATGCAATATTCTATTTTAATATAGACTTTTCCCAAGAACTAAACAGATTTTAAAAAACCTTTAAATATGGAAAAGGACAGACTGCTAATTAACTTAACACAACATGGTTTTATATCATGAGAGGAAAATAAGAGCTGAGAATGGTCTTTCAGTTATCAAATGGAGACGGAATTTTCAACCAGGAAACATATGAGAGAAACCATTCTGCAAGGAACTTGAAAAAAAAAAAAGTCTTTTGCTCACCCAGGTATGTTTGCAACATATAAATCAATACGTTCCTAAGGAAAACAGCCACTAAATTTCAAACTTAAAAATCTAATGTACTACTGAATTAAATAAAGTTTTCTAACTAAGGAAATAGGGTGTCATGATAATTCTTAGAGAAGTTCACTACCAGAATAACACAGTTTTTAAAAAAAAACAAAACAAAAAACCAACAAACTAAAAGGCAGCCAATGAGAAAGCATATTATTTCTGGGATATAATTTCCACCTTATATCTGCGCTGCAAAATAAGTGAAAATTCACAGGGTAGAACTTATGCAGAGCTAGGAATCTAGAACTGCCTAACTCCACGGTTTATCATCTCTCAGCCACTTGGGACTCATTTTCAAGACCTGAAATTCTACCATATAGATTGTTTTGTGCCACAAGTGAAGGCACATCAGAGAAGGGCATTCTCTGAAAGAGTAGGTAGCCTTTCCTCTCACCAGAGGTGACAGATATCAATCAGAATAAAATTAAACACTAAGGAAGATAAATTTTCAAAAGTAAGAATGAGCTGTCTCTATGTGACTCCAGTATTGATGATCTTTTCGAGTCAGACTGAGGTCTAGCATTGAACAAGGCAATAATGGGTTTAAGCAGGCAGAGCAGTAAGATTCTGCTCCAAAACATGACTGCTGCCATTTTCCAGTACTAGTCACAAATGTTAAGCATCCAGACTAGAGAGGCTTATTAGGAAATTTACTTGGACATGTAAGTAAATGAGAGCACTGTTTAATCTTCTTTTTAATAACACCAATTTCAGCCTCTCATTTAACAAAAGCATTGAAATAACATGAAGGAAACATTATCCATTTGTTAAGAAATTGGGTTTTCTGTCCTATTACTCAGGTTTGTATTTTTTGCTTGCTCGCATTTAAGAAGGTACTCAAAAATAGTTTCTATAAGTGTTATAAAGCCCTTTCATAGCCAAAGCACCCCAAAGAAAATACTTCTTTTTTTTTCTATTTCTTCATTTTAGGGACACAAGAGGCATAACATTACATCAGAGAGAAAAGTTGTCCCTACTCTCTGACAACCGTAACATTAGCAAGCCAGATGTTGCTTTTACCTGCACTGAGGGCAATCTCATTCTAGCTCATTTAATAAAACCACAATTGGAATTGTGGCTCAAAAAGTGCTGAGAAAATACAAAAATACAAAACAGATGTGAAAGAACACTTATATGTATATGGGCATAGCAGTAAACTTGATTTTCTAAGTCTTCTTGGGAGCTGAATGCTTATCATACTCTTTTAAGCCATGTACCATTCTGAATATTTTTTTGTTTTCAAAATTCACATACACACAGATGACCAAAAACATATTCTTACAAAATGTTCTGAAGTTCTTTCTCTAAAGTCAGCAGACCAGGTAGCTTTCACCAGACAGGATTTAACTGAAATCTTCAGAGAATTAATGGAACATGAGATGATCATCATTGAAATCATCATATGATTCAAATCATCTGCATGGTAAACTGTAGTAAGTAGTCAAGATCAACAAAACTAAACTCCTTGATATTACTTGCAACACAGCTCCTCAAAGATGAGGACCTGTGGTTGCAGAGCTGGCCAACACTCAGTGATTATTCCTTGCATAGTACACAGAAATAAGAAAGGGATCCATAAAATTCAGCCTGCTCAATGAAGAGGTGCTCAACACACCAAATGAAAACAGTTGCAGAAAAGTTGTAGTGACAATGAAATTTTGTCCAATTAGATATGCTATAAACTGTCCACTACCTTGACTTTATTTATCTCTTTCTAATGAGTAAGTTTATGGAACTTTCAAATCATCAGAGCTGGTCCATACAATGCCATCGCATTGTCAGGGCTGTGCATAAACCATGAACTAAAAAAACAAAACAAAACACAAAACCAGATGCAAATACAGACTGTACTTTTAGAATTTTTTTCTTTTGACACTCATGCTACTTTGTAAAAATTTGCTATTCAGTCTAGTAATTTGCTCAGCATGGTTCCTGGTGAATATTCAAATGGTCTAGGGACGTTGTTGCAGAGTAAAGGACTTTGCATGGCAAACACTGAGTGAATCAGATTTTTAAAAATTAATCTGGAAAACATCCCATGTAATGCATCTGCTCATCTACCATAAAATTCTGAGGCTAAGGTTTCCTAAGTAGGAGGGAAATACGATTATGTACTTGGCATCGATATGAACTATACCACATTCATTTTCTTCTGTGAAAAAACAGAGGGAGATGCGACCCTTCTGATTCTCCCACATAATTCTACTAAACTACAAAATGTATGGCTTGTTCTAATAGGACAAGATGTGTAAAACTCCATGTGAGCTGTTGCTGATCCAGAGAGCATGCTGTTTGTGTCTGAAAAGTGAGACATAGATACATGGAATAAAGATTCATGAGAAACAGACCTGGATAAACAGTGTGCAAAAGGAAACTCAGGGTGTGAATATGATCAAGGAATAGAGGCTGGCAGCTGAAGGGGAGGTGGAGTGGGAGTTTCAAAAAAAAGGTGAGGAAGGTTCACAAAGTTGCATCTTTGGATTAATACCTGATGAGTCTGTGAAAGTCTGAGGTGTTTCCAGGTATTTTCATTATGGATTTCTGCAACAGTCCCATGGGCCCATCTTGACACACCTTGATAACATATTTCAGCTCTGAGGGAAAACAGAGATGGACCCACGTAGACTTCTCCTGGCAAGTATGCTCCATATCTTATTTCTGAAATACAAGGAGCAAGGAAAACAATGACCAAACTCTGAAGAAGAATTTTTACTTCCTTCAGTAAGATGGACAATAGTTTGAGGCATGAAGGCCATTTGCTCAGGCTTTCCTTTTCTAATCACAATATTCTCCTGTGTTACATCCTGCAAAATATTAAAATTCACTGTTATTAACATACCATACCCTCTTTTTAAGACACAAAGTGAGTGGACCGAGATGCTGTGCCCATCCTGCAGTGTGACAGTTTGTGGCAAAGAGAACAATCTGATGGGTTTCCTCACATTTTGTTATCTAAGGACTATATACAGTACATTTGTGATGCTGTGTGGATGAGCAGCAAAGGAATGCTGTGTGATTACCCTGCTCTGACACCTGTAGTGATCAAATTGAACCCTGTGCAGGAGCAAATTCGTGCCTGCCCTTGGAGCACCAGAACCTTCAGCCCTGCCAGCCCTTGGGAACAACAGGCAGAGCAGGACAGTGGGGATAGCAGGAGCAGAGTTTGTAGCCAAAGCCAGACTGGAAGTTTCCAGGGAAAAGAAGAGGTTCAGTCAGCATCATGGAGAGGATCCAAGCCTTGGAGCTCAGACAGAAAGAAATTTTCTAGAAATCAGAGAAACTCTGTACAATTAGTCCTCCTATTTTGCTTTCCAGTCCATTGCCTTAGTGCCTTCTGGATTAAAACTATCTCTTTCTCAGCCTCTGTCAGGCAGGAGTAATTTATTTTAATCCCATTTTGTGGGGTTTTTCCCTCATTCAGCAGTTCTGGTTTTGCTTTGTTATAGAGTTACTTTGTTTTACATTATCATTAGTGTATTTTGATTAATATAGCTTCAAAAATGGAAAGCATTTTTGCCAGTTGATTTTAAAGGAAATGGGAGGGGCAGTCCTATATCCCAGATCACACTGGTTCTACTGATAAAAGTAGGTAATGAAATACCACAGCTGGATCCATGTTTCAGCTATACTGTAGTAACAGTGAAAACACGGGTTCAACATCTGCCATGAAGTAGCAGCGTTTTAAGTCAGTCATGAACCAATATCCACATAACAGGTTTTGAAGTTTCAGAAGTACAAAAAATACAGTACAAAAATACAGTTTCAGGGTGGATTCAAGTAAGTTTGGCACTTCAGAACAGAAGCACATATTCAGAAGCACTGAGACAGAACAATGCACACCCAGACAATCCCGTCTGTGCCAGGATCACTGTCTAGCAGTCTTCAGGTATGTTTTCATAGAAAAAAGCAACATATATTTGGAAACCCCTAAGAAACCAACAAAATAGCATTTCTTTCAATTCCTTTACTTGTTAAATGAGCTAGTCAGTAAAAAGGATGATGAAAGAAAATCCACTGCACTGCAGGCGCATGATTTTTTAGGGTATTAGAACAACTAGAATCTCTGACAAACTAATATTTTCTTCCCACAATAATCACTATCCAAAATGATGGATTATGATTTCCAAGAAATGGTAAACATTAAGGCTTAATTTTTTTAGAAGCAGCAGAAGTCTAGGGCACATGAAAGATGGCTGAATTTGAGTATTAAGGGTCTAAGAGAAGCTTTAATGTTTCATGTATTCTTATATGTGTGCTTATAAAGACAGCACAGGTCGATACACTAATAGAAGCCACAATGAGGAAATGAGAAATATACTGCAGATAGAATTAGTACCTATTTGTATCCTAAATGCAATATGCAGAATACTTTTATAAGAAAAGTATTATGAAACAGTAATTTGGCCATGAGAGGGTAATTGACTTAAGATATTCTGATAAAGATCGATTGCTAAGGTTTGGAGTTATGACACCAACAAAGTTACAATGACATTAGCACAAAGAGAGAGACACAAATCCATTATAAAGATACAATCAAATATTCAAAAAAGCCTGGCATGCTCATTACTTATTCATGCTAATACAAGTATATTAAGAAATCTAAACAGTGTTAGCATTCAATCACTCACAAACCAAATGAGGTTTTGCATTTATCAGCCACCAGTCATCAAGAATGTAACATTAGCTGTACAAAGGTGGTAATATGACATAACTGGAGATATTTATATCAGCCTACACAGACTGAGAGATACAGTAGGATTTATTAAAGTGAGTAATGCCTTCACATTCAGCACTGCAATAAAAGAAATAGCTGTGCAGAAGTCATTTCCCCAGACAATAAGATTTACCTTCACAATCACTTAAATAAGTTGTGTGTGCTTTCAAGGGTCTAAAAAAATCTTAATAAACAATTTGGAGTTTAAGTTTGCAAATACCAAATTGAGTGTTGAAATTTTTAAAAGATACCCCAAAAACCAAGTGAGTAGTCAGTGTCTGTCTTACTGAGGGTTTAGCACTGAGTTTTTTTCACAAACTGGGTTTTTTCTGGTTAAAGAACCACCAAGGTTACTTCAGGATCAAATGGATGTTTATAAGTTTAATAATACTCCCTCCATGCTGCACTTGAATCTCAAATGGTTTCATCATCCAAACAGTCCAACCTAAGACACTCAGTCAAGCTGGGATGCAAGCAGGTTTATTTCTCTGATCAGACAGGCTTCATTTGAATCTCTTATTGGTTGTCAATCAGTTATTTTGCTGGGGTTTTTTATAGTTTTATTTAGTATGCTTTTCACTTCCTTGCTTATCAGAGAAGTCGGCATGGTCTAGAAACACTGGATAACCTGCCCGTTACACTGGGAGAAAGACCTTTCAGAACACTAAGGCTCCCTAGTCCTGGCTGGCCATGCTGGAGTTGTCTCTGCCTCCCTGAGCCTGAGCCTGAGCCTGAGCCTGAGCCTGCCCCTGATAACCAGGCTGGCATCCAGGCTGGCAATCAGCTGGTCCCATCCCCAGGGAGGTGTCTCATACTCCAGGCTGGGGCTGCCCACACTGTCCTGCTCCTTGTCGGGTGGGTGGGAGGAGATCTGGCCATGAGATCCTGTCTTTCTGTCCCTGGGACCCCTGATACCTCCTGGCACTCAGGGACCTGCTGGCCCTGCCTTCTTCAACTTTTCCAGATGTGTATTTCTACACAAGTGCCTTCACTTTTCTTACCAATTGCTCAATTGCAAATATTTTTGAGTTGGGTGAGAAGGAGAAATCAAGCTTTGAATACCAAAACAACATCAAAACAATTCCAGGACTAACCAAAATGCTAAGGGTTAGGGTTAGTGATATGCTTCATGACATACCTCCCAATGTAAGGACAGAGTGCATCTGCAGAAGATGTTTACATTTGCTTTACAGCAAGTGTAAAGCACTTGAGTAAGGCACACTGCTCCAGTTTGATCCTGATGACATGCCATTTATAAACTGTGACTGATAAATCTAATGCCTTTGAAATCAGATAAAACTGTGATAAATGACTCCTTAGTGAGCAGGCTGCAATAACCACTTCTGACCACATTTAGCCACCCTACTGCAATCAGCACCATTTTGTTTAATCAAGGGTTCAGACAACAATACATTTGAAAGCTATCACACTATTAAAAGATGTGAAGATATTCTTTTCCTGAAGGATACGTTAAGACAGAAAACTACAAAAACTAAATTCTTTCTGTTAGAGTTTTTATAGCATGAGTACTTGCTATGAAAACTCATTGAATTTAAAGATTATTTTTTTTCCAAGGGTGTTTCACATATTTTGTGGTGATAAGACTTGAGAAACACCCCATAGCAGAATCAAATGCAATTATTTTTGCCTTCACAGGTAAATTAAAAGACCACTGATGCTTTAACAAAAAGAACACATTATGCAAGGGTGGCTTAAATACCAAACTGATAAAAGGAGGCCTAGAAATACAGTAGTGTAGGAAAAAATCATAGATGCTAAACATTGCCTTATTTACACAATCCCTCTGGATTCTGTGCACAGGTCATGTGTGGCTGAGTACAGAAGGATATGTGTTGATTTCATTTTTAACAAATTGTGACCAAGTTTCCAGATTAGCAATTGATTTTTGAAACAAAGTGGTAGCATTGTGTTTGATACTTTCTGAAACTGGTTAGCAGCCGTGTGAGTGAGGTAGATTATTTTGTTTTAAATAGAAATATTATTTACACAATAATTAATAATATAATTTTAATTTAACTCTGGTTTTGGATAGGGGAGGAGAACAGGCTTCCAGTGCTGAAAAAAGAAGATAAATCAACATTTAGGAAGGGGTGGGTCAGCAATTACTTATAAAAAATATTGCTTTCAATTATTCTAAAAGAACAGTCGACATCTCTTCAGCTATGGAGCAGATATATGTTGAACCACGTTTTGGAAGGGAATACCTTGACCACTCTCCAGTGGAGGAGGCTGATGAGTTAAGCCATAGCAGTAACAGCAATAATGAAATAATCTAGTGCAGGTACTGCTTTAGTAGTGTTTTTCTTACAACCAGAAGACATAAGGGAAATCATTCACCAAAGAAGCTGAAGGATAGGATCAAGGATTTTATTGGTGACAAAAATCACATTTCCTAGCCCTTAATACCTTCTATGAGAGGAAGGCAGAAAGGCCAAGCAGTGAATTACCAGTGAACTATGAATCAACTGGACAAGACATCAAATAGTCACAATTAAAATATAAATCATGTGATAATCAGAGTTACCAGGTAAGGTAAGTTAATAAAGCTAAGGTCTATACCCCCTACCCTGCCTTTCTTTTCACCTGTGGCAAAAAAACAGCCAAGTACAAAATAATGCAAAATCACTGTGTACTACTAATATCACATACAAAGACAACCTCCACTTCGACTTCAGAAATTAGACAGGAAGCAGAATTATCCAGATAAAGAAGATTTGGGTTGATCTAAATGAGCAACTTTCACCTTGTCACAATGAATGACAAATTGAAGGTTTCTCCAAAATAGAGGTATACAGTTAAATCCTGCTACCAAATGAAATAATTGGGACCAATATAACATATACAACATCACTCCAATCACTGTGTACCTGCTTGGTGACTATTAATCTTTCTCTGCCCAGTTTCCACTTCATCTTTGAATGAGAAAAAAAATTATAAAGAAATAAATCTAGCTAGCACAGCACAGTGCTATAACACAGTGTATCCTAATTCAACCCTCCACTTATTTTTCTACGTCTTTCAGTAATTCCAGGGTGCAGAAAATATAAATGGTTAAGATAATGACTAAACAGCTGGTTGACAGTGGTTGTTTTATCAGAATTTACCCTCAGAGCATCTGTAAGACCCACCCTGAAAACACTGGGACACCCTGCTCCTTGCCCACTGATCTCCTCATATCCAGTAGATAATTATTTGACATTAGGGCTCCATTAGTTAATTAGAGAAGAGTTCAGGCTTGTGCATCCCATCAAGACCTTTGGTTACTAGGCAGCTATGTAAACCAGAGCCAGTTACACCTGACATCCTCTCAAAACTGAGTCTCACTTTTATTTTACACTTGTTAAAGAAGGAATAGGAAAGAGTAGAGAGTTGTGGAATCAATAAAATTGAATAGATAGCCACATTTAATGGCAACTCTTTTTCCCCTAAAAAATACCCATAGAGTGAAATATGAGATTTCTTCTCCTCTGCTGAAGACTTCTTGACCTAAGATTTCAGCCTCAGCTAAACAGATCTGCTTTTGTACAGTACACATCTTGGGTGCACATCCGAGGAAAGAATTTTACACAAGACTGAGACAACAACAGTGCTGGAAGCATAAAGAGAAGAGGCATGAGCTACTGTTCCTTATTGTTCAAGAAATATAGGCCTGAATCATCCTGGTAAAGGAAAAGAAGTCAAAGACATGATAAGCTCTCCTTCAGCTTTGACTTTATTAAGTTATCTCTTATAAAATGATGATTTTACTTGAAACTTTTTGAATTTTCCAGACATACTCAGAATGGGGAGGGAGGAGCATGCTAAAGTCCCATGTCTCCTGACTTTTAGCAGAGCCTCATAAACCTTTCTGGTTTGGATTCATGAGAGATGTGTTGATACTGATAGCCATGACACAACTATGCTTTGAATTTTGAAAAACTCTATAAATCATGGGAAAACGATGGTCTCCATCCAAACAATTTTATCTTTCTTATTGTCATATCTACTTTCTCCTGAAATGTGCAAACTTCCCTTTTAAATTTCCTCTCCTCCTATTCATCTCTCTCATGAATGCTCTCTGACACCTCTCTTTTCCAAGTCTGCTTATAAAAAGACAGTTCTCCTTCATGCAGTTTCTCTGGTGATCTCCTTAGCAGTTCTTATTTCAACACATAATAAACTTCTGGTTTGACTGTTGCATTCCAAATGAGTATTTTTCACCACACTCTGTAGACTTAATGTGACATCGACCAAGAGAACAAAGTAACTAAACCTCATGTGTCAAGAACTAAGGAAAGCAAATATTAGTAAAAGCAAATAAAGAGATTGAAAGGCAACTGGATATTTTTTAGTATTTTCTTTGATTTTATTCTATTTGTACCTGAGATAGTACAGAAAATTTGGGCAAACTCAGATTTAAAATAAATCAGCTCAAAAAGAAGCCATAGCATATGATTGCACAAGATTTGTTCTGTACAGAAAGAGAGAGGAAAGCCAAGATAAAACTGACATAAGTTTAATATGATATGTTCTTTCAGCTCTGTATTTGATTTCATAACACAAAAGAGTAGTTAACACCTAATTATAGACATAGAAGCATCTTGCCTGTATGTCAGATATGGTTCCTGAAAAGATGTCCAAAAGTGTGCTAGTGATACATAAGATGTTTTGAAGAAAATCTAAAAACCAGAGAGATTTTAGTTTCCTCTCAGGATAGGTTTCTATTTCCATATACACAGGAAAACACAGTACCAAGACAGTCCACTAATTTATCACCAACATGTGGTAACTACAGCAGGGTGAAGAGACCTGACCAAAGAATGTTGTCTTTCAGCTTTCTAAGGTCTATTCTCACTATCCATTGCAGCTAAGGAGACTGGGATCAATACAATTACTGGTTAATAGAACCAGCAAGAGCACACAAGTTCAGGAACACACTAATATTTCAACGAATGTTAATGAAATGCTGAGAAAGACTAGTGAAGTTTAGATGTGGAACATACACTACCCAAATTCAAAAGGAAAAACACTAGAACATCTGGAATTAGAGGAAGCAAATTTTTTGCCTAAAAGAATCAGCTTTTGATTAAGCCGTTGACTTTCATAGTAAATAATGTTAAAATAAAGCACTTCAATTTCATCATTATAACACTAAAATACCAAAAAACCCACAAACTACCGTGGACAAATGTTTGCTATTATATTTAAAGAGGATAAGGGGTGGGTTCTGTGGGAATTTGACATTTATCATTCAAGTTAGAAGAGATCTTGTAGATCTCAAATAACACAGCTAAGAGCAAGTTAAGTGACTTTCTTATCACAGGTGGAATAATGCTATATCTTCCTATAGCCCATCATGTATTCTGTTTCAGCTGTGTAATGACATGCAGAGGTTTCAGGAGAAATGTGGAAAGTAGAAAACCTGCTGTCCTGAAGTCTTCATAGCAGACACACCATAAACCTGCATAGCGAAGCATCACTTACTCCCAGCTGACTCACATATCTTATGGCAAAAATAAAGGAGCAGTTCCATCTTCTGCACACAGACACACAGTCCCAATGTTTTATCATGCAGTGCTGCCTACCTCAAGTTTAGATTTCAGTATTTTCATAAAATATGCCTTAAGTGCACTCATATTTCATGAATAACTCCCAATTGAAACTAAACTACAGTTGTCAAAATAAGTGAATGAACTATCCTTGCTTATTAACGTGATATTTTACTAGACGTCTGCTCATTCTTAATGTACAAAATTCTTCAGCCTCGAGAGAATCCAGCTGAATGCACATACCTTGAACCCTTGAAGACCATTTATTTTAGATCTTACTATAAAAACCATAGTACATCCATGATTTTAACTTCTGAAAATGTTGTTACACCCATTTACAGCAAGTGCTGTGCTTCTGTTATACAAGATTGCAAAAGAAATACATGTCTTCATCTACTACAAGCAATGAGATGAGATAGGTATCGTTTAAATTTCCCTTCACACTTCTTAACTGTAGAGGCATAGGATTGATCCAAATTGGTCTGAGCCATGTTACACCAAGGTTTCTTGCTCAATAGTCATTCTTTTTCCTTGATATTTTTCATTCATACAATCATACAACCTGAATTCAACCTTGTATCAAAATTCATAGAGAGGATTGCCAGAGATTCTTTAAGAAACAGCACTTTCAGGATTCTATCTTTTAACAGAAACTTTTCCCTCATTGATTCATGAAGGCATATAAAAATTTTTGCAGCTCACATATATGAACAAATTATCAACTAAAATTTAGTAAATAGAAAATTAGATGGTTGCTCAAAGATTACTTTCATTTGCTCCCTTGGCTTATTTGTTCCCAGGTCTTACAATAGAAACAATAAAAACAACAATAGAAACCAAAGGCAAACTAAAAAAAGATAAGGGAGTCTTAATAGCTTAAGATCCTCTTCCACTTTGTTTTGAATTACTACCTAATGTGGAAGTTGATTCTCATGAATTTATGAAGAAACATTATCATTATAACAGAAAAGCACATCCACTGCATGTACTAGGATATTTTTCCTATATGGACACCTCTCAAGAGAATCATTGTTGATTAGAGTCAACATATTGAACGCACACAGACCCTTATTTTTCAATCAAAAAATTTTAAAAGGACTAGATAGGATGATTAAAGAGATTATAAGATGAAACTATACAAAGATATCTGAAAATTTCTATTCTCATCTAAGGAAAAAAACATACAAAAAGCATTCTGAAGTCAACATTGCACCTTTGCTGGACAGCTGAATGTACCCAAAATATTTATTTCTTGTAAAATATAAATGTGTTCTCAATTTTTTTACTTTTTTTTAATAGATAAAAGGAATTATGAAGGATTTCCAATTGAAAGCTATGTTGGCATTTTCAAAAAAAAAGATCATAGTAGCACCAGATACATAAAGAACACTAGGTAATTCAATCATATATCAACTAGCGTGGTTTCCTGCTAGTCACTAATCAACTAAGTTGGCACAATTAACTGGTATGCCATTTAACCTAATCTGTAAAAATGTACTTATTTAATTGTAAAAATCGAATTAGAATTGAAACCAAGCCTTCTTATTTATGGAAAATCCAAGGTATAAACTTCTAAAAGGTTTGTTTAAAAAAACAATTTAATAGCTAAATGATCTATGTTTTACCTGAACATGCATTCTCATTAAAAGCAAAGTAAATATCTCTGAATACAGACATATTCCATGCCATTCTCTTTATTACTTAATTTCCCAGGTATCTCAGCATGATCTGAATAAATTATGCTGACAATACAACAATATAAATGATAAATCAACAACACAATTCTAGTGATATATAGCATGAAAAGTAAATAATAACCAGCACTGCTAATTGGCTCGCTACCTGGCAACAAATCAGTAAGCAAGCTATTCCACTGGTAATGCTTCGGCTGTGCACCACCCTCATCATTAAGTATTTCCAGCTATTCTAAGCTGTTTCTACTGTTTTGTGTACAAAACTGTACTGTGTCATAAAAAATAATGCCTGGAAGAAGCTCTTGTTGAAAAAAGAAAACTAAAACTTGCACATTGACAGCATCTGGATGTCACAAACCAACTCCTGCTACATAAGCATTCATTAAATCAGTATGTGTTTTACTTGAAAAGCTAAAATAGAACATTTACAGACTGAAGTTATCTACCAGAAGAGTCTGTAGTCTTTACTTCAGGACTTTATTTGTTGTCCAAACACAAAAGATTAATATATAAGTTTAAATCCTACTTTCTATCAAAGGCTGAACATTCCCTGAGCTCTGAAGGGGGAGAAGAGAATCCTCCTTCAGCCCAGAGACTTCCAGAAAGCTCCTTAGCTCAGGACGTCTCCCTAACAGAGCAATGGTAAGACCCAGCCTGTGACACTGCTGTGTGAGGCTGTGAGCATCCTCTCAATCTGTCCTGACCTGTACTCAGTTACAGCCCCATGGTGGCAGGAGGAGGCATGGAGGATAAAAACAAGTCAAACAAATCACAGAAGTATGTGATCTGGTTCAGCATCCCACCCTACCGCCTGTAACAACGAGGTTGCAGGCTTTGTTGAAAAGATAATCAAAGTTTAAATATTAGCCTGGGCTTTGCTACTTTATGTCACTGCACCTGTGAGAATCGCCTTATGGACATGGATGTCCAGTTTCGTTTTCTTTTTTAATCCTGACACACTTTTCATTCCAAAGACTTCCTTCTGCTCTAAGTTCTGTCCTGCAAAACATCAAAACCCTCCTTATCAATTTTCAATTTGTTGGCTCATAGCTTTGTTTGCACTATGGGACAAAGCCAAGAAAGAAATCAAATTTACCTTTGTAAATCATTCATTTTCTACAAATCCTTACTCATTCACTTAAACTAAGCTTCTCTATTTTCACTCTGCATGTAAAGCTCTCTGTCTCTGGATAGTTTTTGTGACTGTTGCTTTATTCTTTCTGTTCATTATGTATATTTTCAAGCAGAAAGGTATGAATTCAACAGTGTATTCAAGGCAAGAGGATAATACTGATAGGTATCATAATATTTTCAGTATTATTTTCCAACCCATTCTTTATTCATCCAAACATTTTGCTTGCTGCTCAGACCACCACTGTGAACTGAGCAGCCTTTTCTATTGAGCTGTCTGCAGTAATGATGATCATGGGGAAACCCTATCCCAAATAAAAGGCAAAACTCCCAGAGACTTCAGGAGGTTCTGAATTTCACTGAAGTTCTTTCTATCAAGTAGTTACAGCTAATTTACGATTCAATCAATGGTTATGAATACTGAAAATAATTCCATACAGTTTACATTGTAGGAAATTTGTCAAAACTGAGTATATTTGAATTTCTGCTCCCTAATTGTCTGAATCAGTTAGATCTCCAGAATCCCTCAGAGGCTTCCACGGGCTTGACTGAGCAAAAACTGTGTCATCTATATTTTTTGCTTTTATTTTGTGTTCCATACATGTCTTCACTTTACTCTTTACAATGTAAATAAACGCCATAAATGTACTGACTAGATTACTGTTAATCCTGAGTGTCTGGGAGTCCTGTCAACTTTTACCTATGCTCAACATTGGCCAGTTTTCCATCCTGTTATTTTTCCAAGGGTCCAAATGCATTTCATTAAGCTGTTGTTTTTTGTTTTTTTCTGAAGCAGCACATTCCTTAGCAAAGCCAGTATTTCTAGTAGCCTGAGAGGTATAACTTATGATGATTTCCCCATTCCTACTATGTGTGTCCACTTATAAGTATTTTTAAATTCTTATTATTGCTGCTAGTGTTTTAGGTCCAGATAACATCTCTTTCCCTGTTTCTGCTGCACCTAAATTCACAAACTGATGAAGAGTTTCTGTTCCAGAAAGGGAGAAGAGAAAAAAAGCTAAATTGACAGCTAGAAAACTAGAGGTTACAGTCCTTATTGCATCCAAGTGCATATCTGCAATCTACAATGCGGTTTTATGGCACAGTCACATACAGTGTATTTAAGTTAATTTAAAAATACCATGCATTTGCAAAAGTCTCTACCATCTGCTGTTAATCTAACCATCAATTGCAGAATTAAGCAATGTAGGCAAAAGAGCAGAACACAATCTCTGTTCCAAACTCTTACTAATATTGCAAAGGTTGGTAATATTATCCCTAGCATTTCTTGGTGGAATATGGTGGAGATCTACACTGACACAGACGCATTAGTTTGGACCTTGTTCATGGCATGCAGTTTTCAGGGCATTAGGGATTGTTGCATAGTTCTGCACTGTATCACATGAAAGGTTGCTTGCAAATAAACTGAAATTTCCCCCATACAGTGCAGTACACGACACAGGAAATATGCATGTTGGTGTGTGCCTAAGTAAACAGGGAGCTGTGAGCCCTTAGGGGAACTAGTTGAGTTATTCAGCATGGATCTTCCTTAGTCCCATCATCCTATGGGGGCTCTTCATTTCTTAAGTCTTCAATTTAATAAATCTACTCAAATTAACAAATCAGCAATTAATAAGGAATTAATATGGTTCAGGCATGTTTAAAGTTAAATAAGCATTTAAGTGTTTTACTAAATAGGATCTTAAGACAACACATACTCTTTTTTCCTCTAGGTTATGCTGCTACTTTCAAAATGCTCAGGTGGCACTGATAGCCAAACTCAAACTCTGACTAGTCACAAATTCAGGATGAAACACATCTCTGTTGTTTAAAATAACCCTTGCTGTAACAGTAAGACAGCATGGTGCCCACCAATGATAAGGTCCTGTTGAGTGAGGCAGCAATAATATAGATATTGTGAAACATGATGCAATTATTTTCTAAAAAATAAAAACTAATTAAAAATAATAAAAAATCCCTAAGCCTTAAAAAAAAAAAAAAAAAAAAAAAAAAAAAAAAACCCCAAACCTTAAAAAAAAAAAAAAAAAAAAAAAAAAGAGTATAAAATGGCTTCTTCATGAATCTAACATATTGGGATATCAATGGCTGTGATATCATAATTTGTCTATAAAACATGTAATATAGATGTGGTGCTATGTCTTAAATTCCTTTTCCAGGGAAGAATGACATGTATATCTGGGGCCATAGGCATGCTGCTTCACTATAAATGGGTGGATGTAGGAACAGCTGTTACATTCTTCTTTGTGACTCAAGTGGCAAAGTTCTCACACACTTCTGCTCTCCCATTGATATATCCACGGTTGTAGACATGCAAATATTCAGGAACGCACACAATACCTACAAGTATACATGTTCTATGATTTCAGTGACAACAGGTTTAATCTTGTTTAAAATTTTTAATTGCAGTCAAAACGTTTTTGCTTTTGGCACGTGCTGGCAGCAAATAAAATGATCTTGACGAATGGCATAAAACTATTAATTATGTTTTGTTCACTCTATTCTTACTGTACTGCTTGTGTGGTTAAAAATTAACTCTATGATCTTATTTAAAACAATACACATGTCATTTCAGACAATCCTAAAAAGGATGCTTAGTAATAATAAATAGGTGTGCTTGTCAAAAGAAATTTGCTAACAAAGTGAATTCAAGCATCTTAAATAGATAAAAGAAAGCAACTATAAATTACCGTAGTATAATATTTTATTTTTTTAAAGATTCGCCTCTCTGTTTTTATTCATTGATGAATTTTAGATAAGCAGATAAAGACAATAAATGTTTCATGATTATATGGGCATTCCAGAGTCCCCAGATAACCTTAAATATTTCAATGTCTGGGAGAAGTGTCAGATTATATCATAGTGTCTCCATTATAAACACTAATAATATTGATAAGGATAACTTATGATTTAAAAGTAAAACTGACAAAGTTATTCATAACACAGTTAAGCACAAAGTAGGTAACCCATCAGTATTTACCTTAAGGCTGACAGAGCACTGGAAGAGTTACCCAGGGAGAGCATGGAGTTGACCTCTTTGGAGATATTCCAATCGCACCTGGACACGTTCCTGTGTTACCTGTTCCAGGTAACCCTGCCTGGACAGGGGGTTTGGATTGGATGATCTCCAGAAATCCAACCTCCCAACCACAACGACTCTGTGATTTTTATACCCCCCCTTTAATGAGGCAACAGAAACAAACAAGACTTAGGAAGTCACATTTGTAGCACATCTGCATTTTTCCATTAATATCTGTGCACAAATAATGGTGCAAGTAATTTGAGTAAGAGTACAGTTACACACTATAAGTAAAGAAAATGCAAAGTTATATGGTTTCAAATGCACAGTCTCAAAAAAAACTGCTTTGAAAATCTGGCCTTTTGAATTCACCTCTTTGCAGTGGTGTCAATGAGGTTCTCCATGAGTGCACATATTTTTGGGGGGACAATGTATCTTATTAATCCCATGATCTAAAGAGATAATACATTTGTCAAAAGATATGTATGCTTTATCAGGACGAATTTGCTCTAACCTAAAATCTACAGTGTTTTCCCAAGCCAGATGAAATAACCTGCACAAAACCACAAAAGGAATGTTTCCCTTTTTATGGGTTTGTTGTATGTTTTTCCATCAGTCTAAGAAATGTAGGTTTCATTTTCTTGAAGTATTTATTTGCCTTCCCCACTTTTTTTTTCCTTATTTAGAAACAAATTTATATTCAAAAAATTCACAACTACAAGTCTACGCACGGGCAGCAGAAAGGAAATAAGGCTTTTTGCCAGGAGGGCAATCAATTAATTTTTCTAAGATTTTGCACCAGCATAAAGATCTTTGCCTGAATTTCTGACATAATGGGGCAAGTGGGCAAAAATACTGACACAGTGAGAGACAGCATGGCAATACCAGCAAGACCTTCTCCAGGCCTCAGTGCACAGAGAAGCTTTTACAGGACAGTGCCCTTTATATGAATAATATATAAATGCCTTCAGAAATTGCAGGAAAAGCTTTGGATTTTATTTTCATTTCTTTTTAAACAGCACTACTACTTTCATCACCTTTTTGTAAATCCTTAATAGTGTGTTATCATACTCTTTATATGTGAAGACAGTGCCACGGCAAAACTAGTTACTGATCATGGTTTAAATTGTCTGAGGAATTCTGAGAATTATGAAAGAACTATCTTTTGTGCATAATATCCTTTTATTTTCCCACTTCATTTATTTTCTTAACAGAAATGTGTGAATACATCTAATCACTTAATGTTTTAGCACCTTTGAACTATTTCTAACAATTTTTTTTGATCCATACAAGGGCATAGGAATGCTGGGAATGTAAAATATACACATAATTTTAGACAACAACTGTCACCAAGTAAGTTAAATGTTTTGTATGCCCTAGAAACTCAGATTTCGAAAGAAAACCCATATTTAAGGACCTCTGATCTACCCAATGATTCCTTGAAGTATAAACATGTCACTTCGCATATCCAGACTGATACACATCAGAAAATATGAACTGAAAGCTTGGAGAATGTAATGGTTTGCCTCAGAAACTCTTAATTTAAAAAAACAAACAAACAGCCACATAAAGACAGCATAATATACTTAAATTTAATATACAAGTATTTTTAATGTGCCTTTCATTTGGCATTCTTGACCTTAACAAAATTACCTCACACTTCAAAGGTGCAGGAGCAGTTTGCTTCAGTTCTAAGTCATACTTACAGCTGTGTTCGTATTCAGGCAAAATTACCTGCCTGCCTCTCTCTGGTTTGAAAACACAACTGCATTATCTCTTCTGGATATGGTGATGAGTTTGATCTACAATTACTACTACAATGGCATTGTGCACATCAATAAAGAAATGTGATAATCCTCTAGCAAAAATTAATTTATTAATGAAATGAATAATTAAATCTGTTGAAAAACACATTTGCAGGAAGTTAACCAAAGGTGTTTTGAACAAGAATAGGGCTTTTTCTTAAATCTATAAGTACAATAGCTAAAGTAAATAACCCTGTGAGTTACTTACCTCATTTAGTTATTTAGTTATAATATTAAATGGATACAATTCTTGATCATCTCCCAGGATAATAAAACTGGTGGTATGGAGAAAAGCCTCCATGGGATTAAGAGAGAGTTAAAACATTTCAAATATGCAATTAAAGGCATTCTAGCATGCCTGTGATCTCTGCTCTGGTTTCCTATTTACAGAGAAGGAAAACTGGCTCAGACCTCCTAGACTAAGACAAGGAAGTATGCAAAATCGAGCAGTCTCTGTGCCAGCTCTTGCTAATCCTTTTCAGTATGGTTTGCTGCTAATTTGTCATGGCACATATTTGCCTTATGTCTAATTAGCATCAAATTGCAAACTGCTATTTGCTAACAATTTGTTGCATCAATCTGCTTGAAAATCTATAGTTTAGAACTGGATTACAGCTTATTCTGTCTATCAAAACTCCATTTCATAAACAGTAAACTCTTTCTCTCTAAAAACACAGTGCAGTGCTCCTCTGTACAAAGAAACATACATTTTGAAATAAAGCCTATACAAAGTAGGAGTTTTCATTCCTTTGTTTCATCCTCCATTTATATTTTGCTATAAATTGTTTAAAACTGCAGTTAAATAAGGAACAGCTTTCTCTTTGTTTAATCTGGATACAATTGCCTCACCCCTATAATAGAATAGGTACATGCTAAATTATCATCCATACTTTGGAGAATATAGGAAAGACCTTTAAAATGAGAATTTGTGTCTGAAACTGTCTCTCAAAATATGCGAAAATTTCAGCCAAGGAATTTGCCAGGTTTAGGAACCAGCTAATCTGTTCTGTTCAACATCCACAGATATTATAACAAACAAATAGCTAAAAATCTTTGTCACAAGCCAATACACTTGCAAAGATGTTCTTCAATAAAATTATAAGTGATGTGGGAGCTGTTTATACATAAGATTTCCTCCCCCACTGTGCCTCATTAGAAACAGATGGAATACTCCTGCCACATGCATTGCAGGGGATGGATGGAAATGTGTCAGTGCAGGGACCGGACTACAAATTTCACTCAATAGTAGCACATGATGTTCTAAGCAGTCTCCTCTGCTCGATTCCAGGGATGCTATGGGGTCATCAGATCAGCATGGATACGTGCTGCTTCTCTGGAAGCATGGTTTCAGCCCACATAAGAGGATATCTCATACTAGATATGGTACAGATAGAAAAGAAATGGGGTTTTTCCATGTCACAAAGCATTTAAGATTTCAAAAGCATTTCATCTTGAAAAAGCTGAATTAATGGGGCTGTGAGAGACATGGTGGGAGCAAACAAGAAATCCAAATAGGCAATATTCATATAAATGCTCTGGGCTTCAAACTCCAGTTGGTTCTGAATTTTCTTTTGCCATTTTGATCCAAAATTCCATATTGGGCACTAGACATGTTTTGATTTTCAAGTTTCAACCAAGCAATATAATGCTTGCCTTTCTCTGAATTGGCTTTTGCTATAGCAAACAAATGTAGCCAAATTTTCTGCCCACTTCTATTTCAAGTTTGCATATTTTCTCCTTGTGAGAGAATGAATGTTGTCAAGTATAATTAAAGCTTTCAGAGCTGAGTGAGAAGACTAGTCTGTCTTTGCTGTATCTATATCCAATAAAAAGTCTTCTGAGGTTATAGGGAATTGAATGTAACTTACAAAGGCAGATTAGGCAGACATTTAACAAGTGCTTACCACTGAGGTGAACCCTGCTCCCCACAGCTTCAATGAATGTACAGGTTCAGCATTTTAGAGTGTTTAAATAAGGACAGACACAAATACTGACAGAACAGCTTGAGTTGAAGAGTGACTTCTTATGTGACCTCCTGTGGTCCCTTACTACTAGAATTATCCTAAGAACTGACATCTTAATTGATGAATATTTAGCAACACAGGTATTTTTTTTCTGTATTCTTCCTTATTGTCTAATCAGAGAAAAGTCCTATACAGATGCACACTGGTGGTCATTGCTGCCTGTAAAAAGCACTGAAGGGCTCAAGGGAGAAACTGCTACAAGTGGTTGAAACAGAGTTAAGCGAACTACCTGTTTCCATTAAAATCATGTGATGTCTCTCTTATTTGTAGCACAAGCAATCGTTAACATATTAATTATACCTAAAGGGATGTTTGTCTTTCTATCAAAACCTGGTGATGCATTCAAGGGCTCATAAAATTTCTGTGAAACCAAGAAAAAAAAAAACCCAAGAACATAATTTCACAGCGAACAGGCCATTGTGAGAAGATACCACTTTAAGCAGTGAACATTGTCTCTCATAAATATGGGGAGCATTTCCCATTATGGAAAAGGGTACATGCCTTTTTGTGGGCTGCACCAAAATAGTGCCCATAAGAGTTGGGCATGCATGGCATTTAAAGTGAGAATACTTGCTTAAAGGAATAAAACTTTTCCTGATTTTGTTTTATGAGTATCAATATGTCATACTTATTTACAAATAAGCAAATTTTATAGAACTTCTCTTTATATGTATCCCTAATGTACAATATTTTAGAGACCACATTAATTTCTCTCTATTTTAAAATTATATATAAATATAGTAAGGGCCAATTTTGTGCATGGAAGTGGGAAAGAAATCTGGGCAGCTAAGCACCTCTTAATCTTCCAATCTGGAGAACAGAATTAAGGCTTTTTCATCTTGGTTGACGGGAAACCAGTCTGTGTGCCCTGAATTTTCTCCAGATTTTACAGACATGAAATCAGCAGTATGTCCCATCAGTAGCCAAAATAACTGTGTATGCTGAAAGATCATACACCTTCAGTGGGAAGTTTGGGAACGGTTTTCTACCCTCACAACTTTCTAAACTGAGAGTGATTTGAGGTCAGCAGAACTCATATATTCTCTATGAACAGGTAGAAAGCAGGTAGTATTTGTTCTGTCCTGTACAAAAATGCTGGTTTTCTCGAAGTGCTATTTTTTCATTCACGTATAAGTTGTTCATGGTTTCTGTAAAACAAACCCAAAAATTTCTAGGTAAAGCTTTTTTCTTATGTTAGAAAAGTAAGAAAGCCATCTTAAAACTCTGTAAAACATAGATATAGAAATCACTTCCCCTTCTCCCCACCCCCCAGTCAATTAAAAAGAAACAGAATAAATGTATTTGTGGAAAAGAAAAAGAAGCATTTAAAAGTGTGCAGCCTTGACATAATTAGATCTACCACATCTAGGTCAGCTGAGGATGCAGGATTCACACACCAATTATTTATTTAAAACTTTAGAACAGTGCTGTTTCAATTGACAGCTCCCTAGCTGTGACTCTTC